>JBAIZL010000059.1:547500-592500 GCA_036971475.1 Prosapia bicincta
CTTCGCCTATTTGTGTTTCTCGTAGACACACTTGCAGTATTATTTGACATTTTATATAAAATATCCAATTGCTAATCTTGCTAAAAAAAGGTTATCATTTTAAATATGTATAAGAATCTCTAGAGGAAATTGTTAATAAAAATCTAATGAAGAAACACGTTGATATAATAGCTTATTGAAGCAGAACAAGTGTTTCCCTCGGATGCAAGAATAAACTAAATAGCGTGATAATTACTAGTTTTGTTTATCGTCGCAGGTCCTTTATGAAGAGCTTATTCAAATACAACACCTCCTTTAGAGAACCCAGAGCCAGAAAGCTCCTGTATGTGCAAACGTATGACCCAATATTTCAATTTTTTGCCATAGCTATTGCCAAAAAGATCCTACTTGTGAATTACTGTAGTCATAATGATCCATCTTGTAAATACGTACATCAATACAGCACCTGTTTGTGCATATATATGCCATTCAGCTCTGGATTGTATGTAGTATTATTTTACTGTCTAACAGTTTATTTCTGTGAATATCCGTAGCCTTACTGTTCCATCTTCTGCATACCTAGAGCAATACAGCTCCTGTTTGTGCATATATATGCCATTCAGCTCTGGATTATATGTAGTATTATTTTACTGTCAAACAGTTTATTTCTGTGAATATCCGTAACCTTACTGTTCCATCTTCTGCATACCTAGAGCAATACAGCTCCTGTTTGTGCATATATATGCCATTTAGCTCTGGATTATATGTAGTATTATTTTACTGTCAAACAGTTTATTTCTGTGAATATCCGTAACCTTACTGTTCCATCTTCTGCATACCTAGAGCAATACAGCTCCTGTTTGTGCATATATATGCCATTTAGCTCTGGATTGTATGTAGTATTATTTTACTGTCAAACAGTTTATGTCTGTGAATATCCGTAACCTTACTGTTCCATCTTCTGCATACCTAGAGCAATACAGCTCCTGTTTGTGCATATATATGCCATTCAGCTCTGGATTATATGTAGTATTATTTTACTGTCAAACAGATTATTTCTGTGAGTATCCGTAACCTTACTGTTCCATCTTCTGCATACCTAGAGCAATACAGCTCCTGTTTGTGCATATATATGCCATTCAGCTCTGGATTGTATGTAGTATTATTTTACTGTCAAACAGTTTATTTCTGTGAATATCCGTAGCCTTACTGTTCTATCTTCTGCATACCTAGAGCAATACAGCTCCTGTTTGTGCATATATATGCCATTCAGCTCTGGATTATATGTAGTATTATTTTACTGTCAAACAGTTTATTTCTGTGAATATCCGTAGCCTTACTGTTCCATCTTCTGCATACCTAGAGCAATACAGCTCCTGTTTGTGCATATATATGCCATTCAGCTCTGGATTATATGTAGTATTATTTTACTGTCAAACAGTTTATGTCTGTGAATATCCGTAACCTTACTGTTCCATCTTCTGCATACCTAGAGCAATACAGCTCCTGTTTGTGCATATATATGCCATTCAGCTCTGGATTATATGTAGTATTATTTTACTGTCAAACAGTTTATTTCTGTGAATATCCGTAACCTTACTGTTCCATCTTCTGCATACCTAGAGCAATACAGCTCCTGTTTGTGCATATATATGCCATTCAGCTCTGGATTGTATGTAGTATTATTTTACTGTCAAACAGTTTATTTCTGTGAATATCCGTAACCTTACTGTTCCATCTTCTGCATACCTAGAGCAATACAGCTCCTGTTTGTGCATATATATGCCATTCAGCTCTGGATTGTATGTAGTATTATTTTACTGTCAAACAGTTTATTTCTGTGAATATCCGTAACCTTACTGTTCCATCTTCTGTAGACCTAGAGCAATACAGCTCCTGTTTGTGCTTAATTATGCCATACAGCTTATGATTGTATACAGTATTATTTTATTGTCATACAGTTTATTTCTGGGAATATCCGTAGCCTTATTGTTTCATCTTTTGTATACCTAGAGAAACACAGCTCCTGTTTGTGCATATGTGGGCCTTACAGCTGCAATGATTGTGTATAGTTCCTTTCTTTCAATTCATGTAGCCATAATCATCTTTCTTGTGTAAACGTTATGCAATACATCTACGGTTTGTTCTTATGTATGCCATATAGCTCCTGTTTGTCCATATGCATATAGCTCATACCGTGTATAGTCATTGCAATATAGTTTCATTCTGTGAATCCTTGCAGCCATATTGATCATTCTTGTCTATACGTAAAGCAATACTCCTCTTGTTTGTGCATATATATATATATATATATATACAGCTCATGACTGTATTTACAGTAGTCATATAGTTCATCTTTGTGAAAAACTACAGTCATTCTGTTCCATCTTCTGTATACCTAGAGCAATACAGCTCCGTTTTGTGCACATGTATGTCTTACAGATCATGTTTGAACTTACTAATTGCCACGCATTTTCTTTTTTTTAATTCATATAGCCATTCTGTTACTTCTTGTGTATACGTTATGCAATACAGCTCCGGCGTGTGCACTTAGGTGTCATACAGCTTGAAATGGTCAAAATGACCGATACAAGAAATATGGTAATAGTATAAAATAAGTTACCAGGCTAAAGCGTCTAATATTAAAATTTTTTCAATCAATTATATAAAATATAGTAAATATAGGAAAAAGAAATATAAACAGATTTACTTAGCACTAATTAAAACAAACTGTGAGTGTTAAAATATATTATAAGCAAACATAGCCCTAAATAGGCAAAAGCCTAATCGACCGAAACAAATTGAACGGTAAAAGTGTAGTTTGTGGAACCAGGCCTAAGTGCCTAATGTTAATTAAATTTGGACTAAATACACTACAGAATAGTAAATAATAGACACAGAAAGAGTTAATCAAATAATTTAGACATAGAAAGGACAAATTGTATTTCGTAAGACATATTAAACAAAACTATAACCTGATAGTGGCTAGCGTACATGAATAGCGTCAAATGGGCAGCAATTGTTTAGCTTATGAACCAGGCCAAAATGCCTAATATTACATAAATGTTAACCAAATATTTTACAGAATATTTAATATAAGAAAAAGAAATGTAAGTAGAGTTACTTAGGTTTAGCTAGGGATATTCGTATTTCTCAAAATGTACTAAAGTTAATCATAATCTAAAATTGAATGGCCTTGAATTTAGGTTAGGAATAAAATTATATTTGACTATGTTCGAAAACGTGGAAGGAGATTTTTTATAAGATTTTGCCAAACCGAGTAAACAGCGCTGCTGTCGTAATGGTAAATGTGAAAAAGACCAGTGAATTAAATAATATTACCAAGTGGGTTAAATATTACAAAGAGTCTGAGATATTTTAAATTTAACGTTATAAAACAAAATTATAGAAAAAATTAATCATGCTAGTCGAAATTGATTAAGTATTAGAATATAACATGAAATTTAGGTTTTTTGATATTATACATATTTGTTAATAATAATTTAGGCAAAATATTCTACACTCTTAACATGGAACAAGACATGCAAGTTAACTGTAATTTCAGGTTAGATAAATCATTAGATTCTGTAAACATACATAAACTATATAATAATAAATTCAAATGTAAAATAAAAAATTATATTTTCCAATTCCTTTTGTGTTTTGTTTAAGATAAAATAGATTCACTGGGTATCCAATTGTATTATTTAACTCAAAAGTGTCTCTCTAAGATTCCACCACCCCGAAGGAAGCTTAAAAAGCTTATAGGAGGCTAATTGGTTTTTGTAACAAATTCAAGGAATGGTTCCAATGAGAGGTTTATTCCATAAGATACAGGTCTCGAACCAGGATTCGTGTTCAAGGAATAAACCATTACTTTGTTGTGGTCAAGGAAAGGTCAACGAAGCGAGAAGAGATGAGGAGTTAGCCGGAGGTAAGCGAGGAAAAGGCAGAATAAGGTAAGGTCGGTGAGAAGCTCTTGTTTGTGCATATGTATATCATACAGCTCATGATTGCGTATAGTCATTGCAACACAGTTCCTTTCTGTGAATTCTAGCAGGAATATGGTTTCTTCTTGTGTACACTTAAAGCAATACCACTCCTGTATGTGCATATGTATATCATACAGCTCATGATTGCGTATAGTCATTGCAACACAGTTCCTTTCTGTGAATTCTAGCAGGAATATGGTTTCTTCTTGTGTACACTTAAAGCAATACCACTCCTGTATGGGCACATGTATGTCATACAGCTCATGATTGCATATAGTCATTGCAACACAGTTCCTTTCTGTGAAATCTAGCAGCCATATGGTTTCTTCTTGTGTACACTTAAAGCAATACCACTCCTGTATGTGCATATGTGTATCATACTGCTCATGATTGCGTATAGTCATTTCAATACAATTCCTTTCTGTGAATTCTAGCAGGAATATGGCTTCTTCTTGTGTACACTTAAAGCAATACCACTCCTGTATGGGCATATGTATATCATACAGCTCATGATTGCATATAGTCATTGCAAAACAGTTCCTTTCTGTGAATTCTAGCAGCCATATGGTTTCTTCTTGTGTACACTTAAAGCAATACCACTCCTGTATGTGCATATGTATATCATACAGCTCATGATTGCGTATAGTCATTGCAATACAGTTCCTTTCTGTGGATTCTAGCAGGAATATGGTTTCTTCTTCTGTACACTTAAAGCAATACCACTCCTGTATGTGCATGTGTATATCATACAGCTCATGATTGCGTATAGTCATTGCAATACAGTTCCTTTCTGTGGATTCTAGCAGGAATAAGGTTTTTTCTTGTGTACACTTAAAGCAATACCATTCCTGTATGTGCATATGTATATCATACTGCTCATGATTGCGTATAGTCATTTCAATACAGTTCCTTTCTGTGGATTCTAGCAGGAATATGGTTTCTTCTTGTGTACACTTAAAGCAATTCCACTCCTGTATGTGCCTGTGTATATCATACAGCTCATTATTGAATATAGCCATTGCAATACAGTTCCTTTCTGTGGATTCTAGCAGGAATATGGTTTCTTATTGTGTACACTTAAAGCAATACCACTCCTGTATGTGCATATGTGTATCATACTGCTCATGATTGCGTATAGTCATTTTAATACAATTCCTTTCTGTGAATTCTAGCAGTCTTGTGGTTTCTTCTTGTGTATACCTAAAGCAATACCATTCCTGTATGTGCATATGTATATCATACAGCTCATGATTTTGTATAGTCATTGCAACACAGTTCCTTTCTTTGAATTCTAGCAGTAATATGGTTTCTTCTTGTGTACACTTAAAACAATACCACTCCTGTATGTGCATATGTATATTATATAGCACATGATAGTGTATAGTCATTGCAACACAGTTCCTTTCTGTAAATTCTAGCAGCCATATGGTTTCTGCTTGAGTACACTTAAAGCAATACCACTCCTGTATGTGCATGTTTATATTATACTGCTCATGATTGTGTATAGTCATTGCAATACAGTTCCTTTCTGTGAATTCTAGCAGCCATATGGTTTCTACTTGTGTACACTTATAGCAATACCACTCGTGTATGGGCATATGTATATTATACAGCTCATGATAGTGTATAGTCATTGCAACACAGTTCCTTTCTGTGATTTCTAGCAGCCATATGGTTTCTGCTTGTGTACACTTAAAGCAATACCACTCCTGTATGTGCGTATGTATATCATACAGCTCATGATTGCGTATAGTCATTGCAATACAGTTCCATTCTGTGAATTCTAGCAGGAATATGGTTTCTTCTTGTGTACACTTAAGCAATACCACTCCTGTATGGGCATATGTATATCATACAGCTCATGATTGCGTATAGTCATTGCAATACAGTTCCTTTCTGTGAATTGTAGCAGGAATATGGTTTCTTCTTGTGTACACTTAAAGCAATACCACTCCTGTATGAGCATATGTATATCATACTGCTCATGATTGCGTATAGTCATTGCAATACAGTTCCCTTCTGTGAATTCTAGCAGCCATATGGTTTCTTCTTGTGTACACTTATAGCAATAAAACTCCTGTATGTGCATGTGTATATTATACAGCTCATGATAGTGTATAGTCATTGCAACACAGTTCCTTTCTGTGATTTCTAGCAGCCATATGGTTTTTGCTTGTGTACACTTAAAGCAATACCACTCCTGTATGTGCATGTGTATATTATACTGCTCATGATTGCGTATAGTCCTTGCAATACAGTTCCTTTCTGTGATTTCTAGCAGCCATATGGTTTCTGCTTGTGTACACTTACAGCAATACCACTCCTGTATGTGCATGTGTATATTATACTGCTCATGATTGCGTTTAGTCATTGCAATACAGTTCCTTTCTGTGAATTCTAGCAGCCATATGGTTTCTTCTTGTGTACACGTATAGCAATACCACTCCTGTATGGGCATATGTATATTATACAACTCATGATAGTGTATAGTCATCGCAACACAGTTACTTTCTGTGATTTCTAGCAGCCTTATGGTTTCTGCTTGTTTACACGTAAAGCAATACCACTCCTGTATGTGCATATGTATATTATACAGCTCATGATAGTGTATAGTCATTGCAACACAGTTACTTTCTGTGATTTCTAGCAGCCTTATGGTTTCTGCTTGTGTACACTTAAAGCAATACCACTCCTGTATGTGCATGTTTATATTATACAGCTCATGATTGTGTATAGTCATTGCAATACAGTTCCTTTCTTTGAATTCTAGCATTAATATGGTTTCTTCTTGTGTACACTTAAAGCAATACCACTCCTGTATGTGCATATGTATATCATACAGCTCATGATTGTGTATAGTCATTGCAATACAGTTCCTTTCTGTGAATTCTAGCAGGAATATGGTTTCTTCTTGTGTACACTTAAAGCAATACCACTCCTGTATGTGCATGTGTATATCATACAGCTCATGATTGTGTATAGTCATTGCAATACAGTTCCTTTCTGTGAATTCTAGCAGGTAATATGGTTTCTTCTTGTGTACACTTAAAGCAATACCACTCCTGTTTGTGCATATGTATATTATATAGCACATGATAGTGTATAGTCATTGCAACACAGTTCCTTTCTGTGAATTCTAGCAGCCTTATGGTTTCTGCTTGTATACACTTAAAGCAATACCACTCCTGTATGTGCATATGTATATTATACAGCTCATGATAGTGTATAGTCATTGCAACACTCTAGAATAGAAATATTCTACACTCTTAACATGGAACAAGACATGCAAGTTAACTGTAATTTCAGGTTAGATAAATCATTAGATTCTGTAAAAATACATAAACTATATAATAATAAATTCAAATGTAAAATAAAAAATTATATTTTCCAATTCCTTTTGTGTTTTGTTTAAGATAAAATAGATTCACTGGGTATCCAATTATATTATTTAAGTCAAAAGTGTCTCTCTAAGATTCCACCACCCCGAAGGAAGCTTAAAAGGCTTATAGGAGGCTAATTGATTTTGTAACAAATTCAGGGAATGGTTCCAATGAGAGGTTTATTCCATAAGATACAGGTCTCGAACCAGGATTCGTGTTCAAGGAATAAACCATTACTTTGTTGTGGTCAAGGAAAGGTCAACGAAGCGAGAAGAGATGAGGAGTTAGCCGGAGGTAAGCGAGAAAAAGGCAGAATAAGGTAAGGTCGGTGAGAAGCTCTTGTTTGTGCATATGTATATCATACAGCTCATGATTGCGTATAGTCATTGCAACACAGTTCCTTTCTGTGAATTCTAGCAGGAATATGGTTTCTTCTTGTGTACACTTAAAGCAATACCACTCCTGTATGTGCATGTGTATATCATACAGCTCATGATTGCGTATAGGCCTAGTCATTGCAATACAGTACCTTTCTGTGATTTCTAGCAGCCATATGGTTTCTGCTTGTGTACACTTAAAGCAATACCACTCCTGTATGTGCATGTGTATATTATACTGCTCATGATTGCGTATAGTCATTGCAATACAGTTCCTTTCTGTGATTTCTAGCAGAAATATCGTTTCTGCTTGTGTACACGTATAGCAATACCACTCCTGTATGTGCATGTGTATATTATACTGCTCATGATTGCGTATAGTCATTGCAATACAGTTCCTTTCTGTGAATTCTAGCAGCCATATGGTTTCTTCTTGTGTACACGTATAGCAATACCACTCCTGTATGGGCATATGTATATTATACAGATCATGATAGTGTATAGTCATTGCAACACAGTTACTTTCTGTGATTTCTAGCAGCCCTATGGTTTCTGCTTGTGTACACTTAAAGCAATACCACTCCTGTATGTGCATATGTATATTATACAGCTCATGATAGTGTATAGTCATTGCAACACAGTTACTTTCTGTGATTTCTATCAGCCTTATGGTTTCTGCTTGTGTACACTTAAAGCAATACCACTCCTGTATGTGCATGTTTATATTATACTGCTCATGATTGTGTATAGTCATTGCAATACAGTTCCTTTCTGTGAATTCTAGCAGGAATATGGTTTCTTCTTGTGTACACTTAAAGCAATACCACTCCTGTATGTGCATATGTATATTATACAGCTCATGATAGTGTATAGTCATTGCAACACAGTTCCTTTCTGTGATTTCTAGCAGCCATATGGTTTCTGCTAGTGTACACTTAAAGCAATACCACTCCTGTATGTGCGTATGTATATCATACAGCTCATGATTGCGTATAGTCATTGCAATACAGTTCCATTCTGTGAATTCTAGCAGGAATATGGTTTCTTCTTGTGTACACTTAAGCAAAACCACTCCTGTATGGGCATATGTATATCATACAGCTCATGATTGCGTATAGTCATTGCAATACAGTTCCTTTCTGTGAATTGTAGCAGGAATATGGTTTCTTCTTGTGTACACTTAAAGCAATACCACTCCTGTATGAGCATATGTATATCATACTGCTCATGATTGCGTATAGTCATTGCAATACAGTTCCCTTCTGTGAATTCTAGCAGCCATATGGTTTCTTCTTGTGTACACTTATAGCAATAAAACTCCTGTATGTGCATGTGTATATTATACAGCTCATGATAGTGTATAGTCATTGCAACACAGTTCCTTTCTGTGATTTCTAGCAGCCATATGGTTTTTGCTTGTGTACACTTAAAGCAATACCACTCCTGTATGTGCATGTGTATATTATACTGCTCATGATTGCGTATAGTCCTTGCAATACAGTTCCTTTCTGTGATTTCTAGCAGCCATATGGTTTCTGCTTGTGTACACTTATAGCAATACCACTCCTGTATGTGCATGTGTATATTATACTGCTCATGATTGCGTTTAGTCATTGCAATACAGTTCCTTTCTGTGAATTCTAGCAGCCATATGGTTTCTTCTTGTGTACACGTATAGCAATACCACTCCTGTATGGGCATATGTATATTATACAACTCATGATAGTGTATAGTCATTGCAACACAGTTACTTTCTGTGAATTCTAGCAGCCTTATGGTTTCTGCTTGTTTACACGTAAAGCAATACCACTCCTGTATGTGCATATGTATATTATACAGCTCATGATAGTGTATAGTCATTGCAACACAGTTACTTTCTGTGATTTCTAGCAGCCTTATGGTTTCTGCTTGTGTACACTTAAAGCAATACCACTCCTGTATGTGCATGTTTATATTATACAGCTCATGATTGTGTATAGTCATTGCAATACAGTTCCTTTCTTTGAATTCTAGCAAGAATATGGTTTCTTCTTGTGTACACTTAAAGCAATACCACTCCTGTATGTGCATATGTATATCATACAGCTCATGATTGTGTATAGTCATTGCAATACAGTTCCTTTCTGTGAATTCTAGCAGGAATATGGTTTCTTCTTGTGTACACTTAAAGCAATACCACTCCTGTATGTGCATGTGTATATCATACAGCTCATGATTGTGTATAGTCATTGCAATACAGTTCCTTTCTGTGAATTCTAGCAGGAATATGGTTTCTTCTTGTGTACACTTAAAGCAATACCACTCCTGTATGTGCATATGTATATCATACAGCTCATGATTGTGTATAGTCATTGCAATACAGTTCCTTTCTGTGAATTCTAGCAGGAATATGGTTTCTTCTTGTGTACACTTAAAGCAATACCACTCCTGTATGTGCATGTTTATATTATACAGCTCATGATTGTGTATAGTCATTGCAATACAGTTCCTTTCTGTGAATTCTAGCAGGAATATGGTTTCTTCTTGTGTACACTTAAAGCAATACCACTCCTGTATGTGCATATGTATATCATACAGCTCATGATTGTGTATAGTCATTGCAATACAGTTCCTTTCTGTGAATTTTAGCAGGAATATGGTTTCTTCTTGTGTACACATAAAGCAATACCACTCCTGTATGTGCATGTGTATATCATACAGCTCATGATTGTGTATAGTCATTGCAATACAGTTCCTTTCTGTGAATTCTAGCAGGAATATGGTTTCTTCTTGTGTACACTTAAAGCAATACCACTCCTGTATGTGCATATGTATATTATACAGCTCATGATAGTGTATAGTCATTGCAACACAAGTCCTTTCTGTGATTTCTAGCAGCCATATGGTTTCTGCTTGTGTACACTTAAAGCAATACCACTCCTGTATGTGCATATTTATATTATATAGCACATGATAGTGTATAGTCATTGCAACACAGTTCCTTTCTGTGAATTCTAGCAGCCTTATGGTTTCTGCTTGTGTACACTTAAAGCAATACCACTCCTGTATGTGCATATGTATATTATACAGCTCATGATAGTGTATAGTCATTGCAACACTCTAGAATAGAAATATTCTACACTCTTAACATGGAACAAGACATGCAAGTTAACTGTAATTTCAGGTTAGATAAATCATAAGATTCTGTAAAAATACATAAACTATATAATAATAAATTCAAATGTAAAATAAAAAATTAAATTTTCCAATTCCTTTTGTGTTTTGTTTAAGATAAAATAGATTCACTGGGTATCCAATTGTATTATTTAAGTCAAAAGTGTCTCTCTAAGATTCCACCACCCCGAAGGAAGCTTAAAAGGCTTATAGGAGGCTAATTGGTTATTGTAACAAATTCAGGGAATGGTTCCAATGAGAGGTTTATTCCATAAGATACAGGTCTCGAACCAGGATTCGTGTTCAATTAATAAACCATTACTTTGTTGTGGTCAAGAAAGGTCAACGAAGCGAGAAGAAATGAGGAGTTAGCCGGAGGTAAGCGAGGAAAAGGCAGAATACGGTAAGGTCGGTGAGAAGCTCTTGATTGTGCATATGTATATCATACAGCTCATGATTGCGTATAGTCATTGCAAGACAGTTCCTTTCTGTGATTTCTAGCAGCCATATGGTTTCTTCTTGTGTACACGTAAAGCAATACCACTCCTGTATGTGCATATGTATATTATATAGCACATGATAGTGTATAGTCATTGCAACACAGTTACTTTCTGTGATTTCCAGCAGCCTTATGGTTTCTGCTTGTGTACACTTAAAGCAATACCACTCCTGTATGTCCATGTTTATATTATACTGCTCATGATTGTGTATAGTCATTGCAATACAGTTCCTTTCTGTGAATTCTAGCAGGAATATGGTTTCTTCTTGTGTACACTTAGAGCAATACCACTCCTGTATAAGCATATGTATATTATACAGCTCATGATAGTGTATAGTCATTGCAACACAGTTACTTTCTGTGATTTCTAGCAGCCATATGGTTTCTGCTTGTGTACACGTAAAGCAATACCACTCCTGTATGTGCATATGTATATCATACAGCTCATGATTGCGTATAGTCATTGCAATACAGTTCCATTCTGTGAATTCTAGCAGGAATATGGTTTCTTCTTGTGTACACTTAAGCAATACCACTCCTGTATGGGCATATGTATATCATACAGCTCATGATTGCGTATAGTCATTGCAATACAGTTCCTTTCTGTGAATTGTAGCAGGAATATGGTTTCTTCTTGTGTACACCTCAAGCAATACCACTCCTGTATGAGCATATGTATATCATACTGCTCATGATTGCGTATAGTCATTGCAATACAGTTCCCTTCTGTGAATTCTAGCAGCCATATGGTTTCTTCTTGTGTACACTTATAGCAATACCACTCCTGTATGTGCATGTGTATATTATACAGCTCATGATAGTGTATAGTCATTGCAACACAGTTCCTTTCTGTGATTTCTAGCAGCCATATGGTTTCTGGTTGTGTACACTTAAAGCAATACCACTCCTGTATGTGCATGTGTATATTATACTGCTCATGATTGCGTATAGTCATTGCAATACAGTTCCTTTCTGTGAATTCTAGCAGCCATATGGTTTCTTCTTGTGTACACGTATAGCAATACCACTCCTGTATGGGCATATGTATATTATACAGCTCATGATAGTGTATAGTCATTGCAACACAGTTACTTTCTGTGATTTCTAGCAGCCTTATGGTTTCTGTTTGTGTACACGTAAAGCAATACCACTCCTGTATGTGCATATGAATATTATACAGCTCATGATAGTGTATAGTCATTGCAACACAGTTACTTTCTGTGATTTCTAGCAGCCTTATGGTTTCTGCTTGTGTACACTTAAAGCAATACCACTCCTGTATGTGCATGTTTATATTATACTGCTCATGATTGTGTATAGTCATTGCAATACAGTTCCTTTCTGTGAATTCTAGCAGGAATATGGTTTCTTCTTGTGTACACTTAAAGCAATACCACTCCTGTATGTGCATATGTATATTATATAGCGCATGATAGTGTATAGTCATTGCAACACAGTTCCTTTCTGTGAATTCTAGCAGCCTTATGGTTTCTGCTTGTATACACTTAAAGCAATACCACTCCTGTATGTGCATATGTATATTATACAGCTCATGATAGTGTATAGTCATTGCAACACTCTAGAATAGAAATATTCTACACTCTTAACATGGAACAAGACATGCAAGTTAACTGTAATTTCAGGTTAGATAAATCATTAGATTCTGTAAAAATACATAAACTATATAATAATAAATTCAAATGTAAAATAAAAAATTATATTTTCCAATTCCTTTTGTGTTTTGATTAAGATAAAATAGATTCACTGGGTATCCAATTATATTATTTAAGTCAAAAGTGTCTCTCTAAGATTCCACCACCCCGAAGGAAGCTTAAAAGGCTTATAGGAGGCTAATTGATTTTGTAACAAATTCAGGGAATGGTTCTAATGAGAGGTTTATTCCATAAGATACAGGTCTCGAACCAGGATTCGTGTTCAAGGAATAAACCATTACTTTGTTGTGGTCAAGGAAAGGTCAACGAAGCGAGAAGAGATGAGGAGTTAGCCGGAGGTAAGCGAGGAATAGGCAGAATAAGGTAAGGTCGGTGAGAAGCTCTTGTTTGTGCATATGTATATCATACAGCTCATGATTGCGTATAGTCATTGCAACACAGTTCCTTTCTGTGAATTCTAGCAGGAATATGGTTTCTTCTTGTGTACACTTAAAGCAATACCACTCCTGTATGTGCATGTGTATATCATACAGCTCATGATTGCGTATAGGCCTAGTCATTGCAATACAGTACCTTTCTGTGATTTCTAGCAGCCATATGGTTTCTGCTTGTGTACACTTAAAGCAATACCACTCCTGTATGTGCATGTGTATATTATACTGCTCATGATTGCGTATAGTCATTGCAATACAGTTCCTTTCTGTGATTTCTAGCAGAAATATCGTTTCTGCTTGTGTACACTTATAGCAATACCACTCCTGTATGTGCATGTGTATATTATACTGCTCATGATTGCGTATAGTCATTGCAATACAGTTCCTTTCTGTGAATTCTAGCAGCCATATGGTTTCTTCTTGTGTACACGTATAGCAATACCACTCCTGTATGGGCATATGTATATTATACAGCTCATGATAGTGTATAGTCATTGCAACACAGTTACTTTCTGTGATTTCTAGCAGCCCTATGGTTTCTGCTTGTGTACACTTAAAGCAATACCACTCCTGTATGTGCATATGTATATTATACAGCTCATGATAGTGTATAGTCATTGCAACACAGTTACTTTCTGTGATTTCTATCAGCCTTATGGTTTCTGCTTGTGTACACTTAAAGCAATACCACTCCTGTATGTGCATGTTTATATTATACTGCTCATGATTGTGTATAGTCATTGCAATACAGTTCCTTTCTGTGAATTCTAGCAGGAATATGGTTTCTTCTTGTGTACACTTAAAGCAATACCACTCCTGTATGTGCATATGTATATTATACAGCTCATGATAGTGTATAGTCATTGCAACACAGTTCCTTTCTGTGATTTCTAGCAGCCATATGGTTTCTGCTTGTGTACACTTAAAGCAATACCACTCCTGTATGTGCATATGTATATTATATAGCACATGATAGTGTATAGTCATTGGAACACAGTTACTTTCTGTGATTTCTAGCAGCCTTATGCTTTCTGCTTGTGTACACTTAAAGCAATACCACTCCTGTATGTGCATGTTTATATTATACTGTTCATGATTGTGTATAGTCATTGCAATACAGTTCCTTTCTGTGAATTCTAGCAGGAATATGGTTTCTTCTTGCTTACACTTAAAGCAATACCACTCCTGTATGTGCATATGTATATTATATAGCACATGATAGTGTATAGTCGTTGCAAAACAGTTCCTTTCTGTGAATTCTAGCAGCCATATGGTTTCTGCTTGTGTACACTTAAAGCAATACCACTCCTGTATGTGCATGTGTATATTATACTGCTCATGATTGTGTATAGTCATTGTTATACAGTTCCTTTCTGTGAATTCTAGCAGGAATATGGTTTCTTCTTGCTTACACTTAAAGCAATACCACTCCTGTATGTGCATATGTATATTATATAGCACATGATAGTGTATAGTCGTTGCAAAACAGTTCCTTTCTGTGAATTCTAGCAGCCATATGGTTTCTGCTTGTGTACACTTAAAGCAATACCACTCCTGTATGTGCATGTTTATATTATACTGCTCATGATTGTGTATAGTCATTGTTATACAGTTCCTTTCTGTGAGTTCTAGCAGCCATATGGTTTCTTCTTGTGTACACCTATAGCAATACCACTCCTGTATGGGCATATTTATATTATACAGCTCATGATAGTGTATAGTCATTGCAACACAGTTCCTTTCTGTGATTTCTAGCATCCATATGGTTTCTGCTTGTGTACACTTAAAGCAATACCACTCCTGTATGTGCATATGTATATTATACAGCTCATGATAGTGTATAGTCATTGCAACACAGTTCCTTTCTGTGAATTCTAGCAGCCATATCGTTTCTGCTTGTGTACACTTAAAGCAATACCACTCCTGTATGTGCATATGTATATCATACAGCCCATTATTGTGTATAGTCATTGCAATACAGTTCCTTTCTGTGAATTCTAGCAGGAATATGGTTTCTTCGTGTGTACACTTAAAGCAATACCACTCCTGTATGTGCATATGTACATCATACAGCTCATGATTGAGTATAGTCCTTGCAATACAGTTCTTTTCTGTGAATTCTAGAAGGAATATGGTTTCTGCTTGTGTACACTTAAAGCAATACCACTCCTGTATGTGCATATGTATATTATACAGCTCATGATAGTGTATAGCTATTGCAACACAGTTCCTTTCTGTGATTTCTAGCAGCCATATGGTTTCTGCTTGTGTACACTTAAAGCAATACCACTCCTGTATGTGCATATGTATATTATACAGCTCATGATAGTGTATAGTCATTGCAACACAGTTCCTTTCTGTGAATTCTAGCAGGAATATGGTTTCTTCTTGTGTACACCTATAGCAATACCACTCCTGTATGTGCATATGTATATCATACAGCTCATTATTGTGTATAGTCATTGCAATACAGTTCCTTTCTGTGAATTCTAGCAGCCATATGGTTTCTTCTTGTGTACACTTATAGCAATACCACTCCTGTATGGGCATATTTATATTATACAGCACATGATAGTGTATAGTCATTGCAACACAGTTCCTTTCTGTGATTTCTAGCAGCCATATGGTTTCTGCTTGTGTACACTTAAAGCAATACCACTCCTGTATGTGCAAATGTATATTATACAGCTCTTGATAGTGTATAGTCATTGCAACACAGTTCCTTTCTGTGAATTCTAGCAGCCATATCGTTTCTGCTTGTGTACACTTAAAGCAATACCACTCCTGTATGTGCATATGTATATCATACAGCTCATTATTGTGTATAGTCATTGCAATACAGTTCCTTTCTGTGAATTCTAGCAGGAATATGGTTTCTTCGTGTGTACACTTAAAGCAATACCACTCCTGTATGTGCATATGTATATCATACAGCTCATGATTGAGTATAGTCCTTGCAATACAGTTCTTTTCTGTGAATTCTAGAAGGAATATGGTTTCTGCTTGTGTACACTTAAAGCAATACCACTCCTGTATGTGCATATGTATATTATACAGCTCATGATAGTGTATAGCCATTGCAACACAGTTCCTTTCTGTGATATCTAGCAGCCATATGGTTTCTGCTTGTGTACACTTAAAGCAATACCACTCCTGTATGTGCATATGTATATTATACAGCTCATGATAGTGTATAGTCATTGCAACACAGTTCCTTTCTGTGAATTCTAGCAGGAATATGGTTTCTTCTTGTGTACACTTAAAGCAATACCACTCCTGCATGTGCATATGTATATTATACAGCTCATGATAGTGTATAGTCATTGCAACACAGTTCCTTTCTGTGATTTCTAGCAGCCATATGGTTTCTGCTTGTGTACACTTAAAGCAATACCACTCCTGTATGTGCATATGTATATCATACAGCTCATGATTGCGTATAGTCATTGCAACACAGTTCCTTTCTGTGAGTTCTAGCAGGAATATGGTTTCTTCTTGTGTACACGTAAAGCAATACCACTCCTGTATGTGCATGTGTATATCATACAGCTCATGATTGCGTATAGTCATTGCAACACAGTTCCTTTCTGTGAGTTCTAGCAGTAATATGGTTTGTTCTTGTGTACACTTAAAGCAATACCACTCCTGTATGTGCATATGTATATCATACAGCTCATGATAGCGTATAGTCATTGCAACACAGTTCCTTTCTGTGAGTTCTAGCAGTAATATGGTTTGTTCTTGTGTACACTTAAAGCAATACCACTCCTGTATGCGCATATGTATATTATACAGCACATGATAGGGTATAGTCATTGCAACACAGTTCCTTTCTGTGAGTTCTAGCAGTAATATGGTTTCTTCTTGTGTACACTTAAAGCAGTACCCCTCCTGTATGTGCATATGTATATCATACAGCTCATGATTGCGTATAGTCATTGCAATACAGTTCCTTTCTTTGAGTTCTAGCAGGAATATGGTTTCTTCTTGTGTATACTTAAAGCAATACCACTCCTGTATGTGCATATGTATATCATACAGCTCATGATTGCGTATAGTCATTGCAACACAGTTCCTTTCTGTGAGTTCTAGCAGTAATATGGTTTCTTCTTGTGTACACTTAAAGCAGTACCCCTCCTGTATGTGCATATGTATATCATACAGCTCATGATTGCGTATAGTCATTGCAACACAGTTCTTTTCTGTGAGTTCTAGCAGTAATATGGTTTCTTCTTGTGTACACTTAAAGCAGTACCCCTCCTGTATGTGCATATGTATATCATACAGCTCATGATTGCGTATAGTCATTGCAATACAGTTCCTTTCTTTGAGTTCTAGCAGGAATATGGTTTCTTCTTGTGTATACTTAAAGCAATACCACTCCTGTATGTGCATATGTATATCATACAGCTCATGATTGCGTATAGTCATTGCAACACAGTTCCTTTCTGTGAGTTCTAGCAGTAATATGGTTTCTTCTTGTGTACACGTAAAGCAATACCACTCCTGTATGTGCATATGTATATCATACAGCTCATGATTGCGTATAGTCATTGCAATACAGTTCCTTTCTGTGAATTCTAGCAGCCATATGGTTTCTTCTTGTGTACACTTAAAGCAATACCACTCCTGTATGTGCATATGTATATTATACAGCTCATGATAGTGTATAGCTATTGCAACACAGTTCCTTTCTGTGATTTCTAGCAGCCATATGGTTTCTGCTTGTGTACACTTAAAGCAATACCACTCCTGTATGTGCATATGTATATTATACAGCTCATGATAGTGTATAGTCATTGCAACACAGTTCCTTTCTGTGAATTCTAGCAGGAATATGGTTTCTTCTTGTGTACACCTATAGCAATACCACTCCTGTATGTGCATATGTATATCATACAGCTCATTATTGTGTATAGTCATTGCAATACAGTTCCTTTCTGTGAATTCTAGCAGCCATATGGTTTCTTCTTGTGTACACTTATAGCAATACCACTCCTGTATGGGCATATTTATATTATACAGCACATGATAGTGTATAGTCATTGCAACACAGTTCCTTTCTGTGATTTCTAGCAGCCATATGGTTTCTGCTTGTGTACACTTAAAGCAATACCACTCCTGTATGTGCAAATGTATATTATACAGCTCTTGATAGTGTATAGTCATTGCAACACAGTTCCTTTCTGTGAATTCTAGCAGCCATATCGTTTCTGCTTGTGTACACTTAAAGCAATACCACTCCTGTATGTGCATATGTATATCATACAGCTCATTATTGTGTATAGTCATTGCAATACAGTTCCTTTCTGTGAATTCTAGCAGGAATATGGTTTCTTCGTGTGTACACTTAAAGCAATACCACTCCTGTATGTGCATATGTATATCATACAGCTCATGATTGAGTATAGTCCTTGCAATACAGTTCTTTTCTGTGAATTCTAGAAGGAATATGGTTTCTGCTTGTGTACACTTAAAGCAATACCACTCCTGTATGTGCATATGTATATTATACAGCTCATGATAGTGTATAGCCATTGCAACACAGTTCCTTTCTGTGATATCTAGCAGCCATATGGTTTCTGCTTGTGTACACTTAAAGCAATACCACTCCTGTATGTGCATATGTATATTATACAGCTCATGATAGTGTATAGTCATTGCAACACAGTTCCTTTCTGTGAATTCTAGCAGGAATATGGTTTCTTCTTGTGTACACTTAAAGCAATACCACTCCTGCATGTGCATATGTATATTATACAGCTCATGATAGTGTATAGTCATTGCAACACAGTTCCTTTCTGTGATTTCTAGCAGCCATATGGTTTCTGCTTGTGTACACTTAAAGCAATACCACTCCTGTATGTGCATATGTATATCATACAGCTCATGATTGCGTATAGTCATTGCAACACAGTTCCTTTCTGTGAGTTCTAGCAGGAATATGGTTTCTTCTTGTGTACACGTAAAGCAATACCACTCCTGTATGTGCATGTGTATATCATACAGCTCATGATTGCGTATAGTCATTGCAACACAGTTCCTTTCTGTGAGTTCTAGCAGTAATATGGTTTGTTCTTGTGTACACTTAAAGCAATACCACTCCTGTATGTGCATATGTATATCATACAGCTCATGATAGCGTATAGTCATTGCAACACAGTTCCTTTCTGTGAGTTCTAGCAGTAATATGGTTTGTTCTTGTGTACACTTAAAGCAATACCACTCCTGTATGCGCATATGTATATTATACAGCACATGATAGGGTATAGTCATTGCAACACAGTTCCTTTCTGTGAGTTCTAGCAGTAATATGGTTTCTTCTTGTGTACACTTAAAGCAGTACCCCTCCTGTATGTGCATATGTATATCATACAGCTCATGATTGCGTATAGTCATTGCAATACAGTTCCTTTCTTTGAGTTCTAGCAGGAATATGGTTTCTTCTTGTGTATACTTAAAGCAATACCACTCCTGTATGTGCATATGTATATCATACAGCTCATGATTGCGTATAGTCATTGCAACACAGTTCCTTTCTGTGAGTTCTAGCAGTAATATGGTTTCTTCTTGTGTACACTTAAAGCAGTACCCCTCCTGTATGTGCATATGTATATCATACAGCTCATGATTGCGTATAGTCATTGCAACACAGTTCTTTTCTGTGAGTTCTAGCAGTAATATGGTTTCTTCTTGTGTACACTTAAAGCAGTACCCCTCCTGTATGTGCATATGTATATCATACAGCTCATGATTGCGTATAGTCATTGCAATACAGTTCCTTTCTTTGAGTTCTAGCAGGAATATGGTTTCTTCTTGTGTATACTTAAAGCAATACCACTCCTGTATGTGCATATGTATATCATACAGCTCATGATTGCGTATAGTCATTGCAACACAGTTCCTTTCTGTGAGTTCTAGCAGTAATATGGTTTCTTCTTGTGTACACGTAAAGCAATACCACTCCTGTATGTGCATATGTATATCATACAGCTCATGATTGCGTATAGTCATTGCAATACAGTTCCTTTCTGTGAATTCTAGCAGCCATATGGTTTCTTCTTGTGTACACTTAAAGCAATACCACTCCTGTATGGGCATATTTATATTATACAGCTCATGATAGTGTATAGTCATTGCAACACAGTTCCTTTCTGTGATTTCTAGCAGCCATATGGTTTCTGCTTGTGTACACTTAAAGCAATACCACTCCTGTATGTGCAAATGTATATTATACAGCTCTTGATAGTGTATAGTCATTGCAACACAGTTCCTTTCTGTGAATTCTAGCAGCCATATCGTTTCTGCTTGTGTACACTTAAAGCAATACCACTCCTGTATGTGCATATGTATATCATACAGCTCATTATTGTGTATAGTCATTGCAATACAGTTCCTTTCTGTGAATTCTAGCAGGAATATGGTTTCTTCGTGTGTACACTTAAAGCAATACCACTCCTGTATGTGCATATGTACATCATACAGCTCATGATTGAGTATAGTCCTTGCAATACAGTTCTTTTCTGTGAATTCTAGAAGGAATATGGTTTCTGCTTGTGTACACTTAAAGCAATACCACTCCTGTATGTGCATATGTATATTATACAGCTCATGATAGTGTATAGCCATTGCAACACAGTTCCTTTCTGTGATTTCTAGCAGCCATATGGTTTCTGCTTGTGTACACTTAAAGCAATACCACTCCTGTATGTGCATATGTATATTATACAGCTCATGATAGTGTATAGTCATTGCAACACAGTTCCTTTCTGTGAATTCTAGCAGGAATATGGTTTCTTCTTGTGTACACTTATAGCAATACCACTCCTGTATGTGCATATGTATATCATACAGGTCATTATTGTGTATAGTCATTGCAATACAGTTCCTTTCTGTGAATTCTAGCAGCCATATGGTTTCTTCTTGTGTACACTTATAGCAATACCACTCCTGTATGGGCATATTTATATTATACAGCTCATGATAGTGTATAGTCATTGCAACACAGTTCCTTTCTGTGATTTCTAGCAGCCATATGGTTTCTGCTTGTGTACACTTAAAGCAATACCACTCCTGTATGTGCAAATGTATATTATACAGCTCTTGATAGTGTATAGTCATTGCAACACAGTTCCTTTCTGTGAATTCTAGCAGCCATATCGTTTCTGCTTGTGTACACTTAAAGCAATACCACTCCTGTATGTGCATATGTATATCATACAGCTCATTATTGTGTATAGTCATTGCAATACAGTTCCTTTCTGTGAATTCTAGCAGGAATATGGTTTCTTCGTGTGTACACTTAAAGCAATACCACTCCTGTATGTGCATATGTATATCATACAGCTCATGATTGAGTATAGTCCTTGCAATACAGTTCTTTTCTGTGAATTCTAGAAGGAATATGGTTTCTACTTGTGTACACTTAAAGCAATACCACTCCTGTATGTGCATATGTATATTATACAGCTCATGATAGTGTATAGCCATTGCAACACAGTTCCTTTCTGTGATTTCTAGCAGCCATATGGTTTCTGCTTGTGTACACTTAAAGTAATACCACTCCTGTATGTGCATATGTATATTATACAGCTCATGATAGTGTATAGTCATTGCAACACAGTTCCTTTCTGTGAATTCTAGCAGGAATATGGTTTCTTCTTGTGTACACTTAAAGCAATACCACTGCTGCATGTGCATATGTATATTATACAGCTCATGATAGTGTATAGTCATTGCAACACAGTTCCTTTCTGTGATTTCTAGCAGCCATATGGTTTCTGCTTGTGTACACTTAAAGCAATACCACTCCTGTATGTGCATATGTATATCATACAGCTCATGATTGCGTATAGTCATTGCAACACAGTTCCTTTCTGTGAGTTCTAGCAGGAATATGGTTTCTTCTTGTGTACACGTAAAGCAATACCACTCCTGTATGTGCATGTGTATATCATACAGCTCATGATTGCGTATAGTCATTGCAACACAGTTCCTTTCTGTGAGTTCTAGCAGTAATATGGTTTGTTCTTGTGTACACTTAAAGCAATACCACTCCTGTATGTGCATATGTATATCATACAGCTCATGATAGCGTATAGTCATTGCAACACAGTTCCTTTCTGTGAGTTCTAGCAGTAATATGGTTTGTTCTTGTGTACACTTAAAGCAATACCACTCCTGTATGCGCATATGTATATTATACAGCACATGATAGGGTATAGTCATTGTAACACAGTTCCTTTCTGTGAGTTCTAGCAGTAATATGGTTTCTTCTTGTGTACACTTAAAGCAGTACCCCTCCTGTATGTGCATATGTATATCATACAGCTCATGATTGCGTATAGTCATTGCAATACAGTTCCTTTCTTTGAGTTCTAGCAGGAATATGGTTTCTTCTTGTGTATACTTAAAGCAATACCACTCCTGTATGTGCATATGTATATCATACAGCTCATGATTGCGTATAGTCATTGCAACACAGTTCCTTCCTGTGAGTTCTAGCAGTAATATGGTTTCTTCTTGTGTACACTTAAAGCAGTACCCCTCCTGTATGTGCATATGTATATCATACAGCTCATGATTGCGTATAGTCATTGCAATACAGTTCCTTTCTTTGAGTTCTAGCAGGAATATGGTTTCTTCTTGTGTATACTTAAAGCAATACCACTCCTGTATGTGCATATGTATATCATACAGCTCATGATTGCGTATAGTCATTGCAACACAGTTCCTTTCTGTGAATTCTAGCAGGAATGTGGTTTCTTCTTGTGTACACGTAAAGCAATACCACTCCTGTATGTGCATATGTATATCATACAGCTCATGATTGCGTATAGTCATTGCAACACAGTTCCTTTCTGTGAGTTCTAGCAGTAATATGGTTTGTTCTTGTGTACACTTAAAGCAATACCACTCCTGTACGTGCATATGTATATCATACAGCTCATGATAGCGTATAGTCATTGCAACACAGTTCTTTTCTGTGAGTTCTAGCAGTAATATGGTTTCTTCTTGTGTACACTTAAAGCAATACCACTCCTGCATATGCATATGTATATTATACAGCTCATGATAGTGTATAGTCATTGCAATACAGTTCCTTTCTTTGAGTTCTAGCAGGAATATGGTTTCTTCTTGTGTATACTTAAAGCAATACCACTCCTGTATGTGCATATGTATATCATACAGCTCATGATTGCGTATAGTCATTGCAATACAGTTCCTTTCTTTGAGTTCTAGCAGGAATATGGTTTCTTCTTGTGTATACTTAAAGCAATACCACTCCTGTATGTGCATATGTATATCATACAGCTCATGATTGCGTATAGTCATTGCAACACAGTTCCTTTCTGTGAGTTCTAGCAGTAATATGGTTTCTTCTTGTGTACACGTAAAGCAATACCACTCCTGTATGTGCATATGTATATCATACAGCTCATGATTGCGTATAGTCATTGCAATACAGTTCCTTTCTGTGAATTCTAGCAGCCATATGGTTTCTTCTTGTGTACACTTAAAGCAATACCACTCCTGTATGCGCATATGTATATTATACAGCACATGATAGGGTATAGTCATTGCAACACAGTTCCTTTCTGTGAATTCTAGCAGCCATATGGTTTCTGCTTGTGTACACGTAAAGCAATACCACTCCTGTATGTGCATGTTTATATTATACTGCTCATGATTGTGTATAGTCATTGCAATACAGTTCCTTTCTGTGAATTCTAGCAGCCATATGGTTTCTTCTTGTGTACACTTATAGCAATACCACTCCTGTATTGGCATATGTATATTATACAGCTCATGATAGTGTATAGTCATTGCAACACAGTTCCTTTCTGTGATTTCTAGCAGCCATATGGTTTCTGCTTGGGTACACTTAAAGCAATACCACTCCTGTATGTGCATATGTATATTATACAGCTCATGATAGTGTATAGTCATTGCAACACAGTTCTTTTCTGTGATTTCTAGCAGGAATATGGTTTCTTCTTGTGTACACTTAAAGCAATACCACTCCTGTATGTGCATATGTATATTATACAGCTCATGATAGTGTATAGTCATTCAAACACAGTTCCTTTCTGTGAGTTCTAGCAGTAATATGGTTTCTTCTTGTGTACACTTAAAGCAGTACCCCTCCTGTATGTGCATATGTATATCATAAAGCTCATGATTGCGTATAGTCATTGCAATACAGTTCCTTTCTTTGAGTTCTAGCAGGAATATGGTTTCTTCTTGTGTATACTTAAAGCAATACCACTCCTGTATGTGCATATGTATATCATACAGCTCATGATTGCGTATAGTCATTGCAACACAGTTCCTTTCTGTGAATTCTAGCAGGAATATGGTTTCTTTTTGTGTACACGTAAAGCAATACCACTCCTGTATGTGCATATGTATATCATACAGCTCATGATTGCGTATAGTCATTGCAATACAGTTCCTTTCTGTGAATTCTAGCAGCCATATGGTTTCTTCTTGTGTACACTTAAAGCAATACCACTCCTGTATGTGCATATGTATATTATACAGCACACGATAGTGTATGGTCATTGCAACACAGTTCCTTTCTGTGAAATCTAGCAGCCATATGGTTTCTGCTTGTGTACACGTAAAGCAATACCACTCATGTATGTGCATGTTTATATTATACTGCTCATGATTGTGTATAGTCATTGCAATACAGTTCCTTTCTGTGAATTCTAGCAGCCATATGGTTTCTTCTTGTGTACAGTTATAGCAATACCACTTCTGTATTGGCATATGTATATTATACAGCTCATGATAGTGTATAGTCATTGCAACACAGTTCCTTTCTGTGATTTCTAGCAGCCATATGGTTTCTGCTTGTGTACACTTAAAGCAATACCACTCCTGTATGTGCATATGTATATTATACAGCTCATGATAGTGTATAGTCATTGCAACACAGTTCCTTTCTGTGAATTCTAGCAGCCATATCGTTTCTGCTTGTGTACACTTAAAGCAATACCACTCCTGTATGTGCATATGTATATCATACAGCTCATGATTGTGTATAGTCATTGCAATACAGTTCCTTTCTGTGAATTCTAGCAGGAATATGGTTTCTTCTTGTGTACACTTAAAGCAATACCATTCCTGTATGTGCATATGTATATTATACAGCTCATGATAGTGTATAGTCATTGCAACACAGTTCCTTTCTGTGATTTCTAGCAGCCATATGGTTTCTGCTTGTGTACACTTAAAGCAATACCACTCCTGTATGTGCATATGTATATTATACAGCTCATGATAGTGTATAGTCATTGCAACAC
Source organism: Prosapia bicincta (assembly GCA_036971475.1). NCBI lineage: Eukaryota > Metazoa > Arthropoda > Insecta > Hemiptera > Cercopidae > Prosapia > Prosapia bicincta. The sequence continues at coordinate 573,299 of JBAIZL010000059.1, forward strand.
AGTTCCTTTCGGTGAATTCTAGCAGCCATATGGTTTCTGCTTGTGTACACTTAAAGCAATACCACTCCTGTATGTGCATATGTATATCATACAGCTCATGATTGCGTATAGTCATTGCAATACAGTTCCTTTCTGTGAATTCTAGCAGTAATATGGTTTGTTCTTGTGTACACTTAAAGCAATACCACTCCTGTATGTGCATATGTATATCATACAGCTCATGATTGCGTATAGTCATTGCAACACAGTTCCTTTCTGTGAGTTCTAGCAGCCATATGGTTTCTTCTTGTGTACACTTAAAGCAGTACCACTCCTGTATGTTCATATGTATATCATACAGCTCATGATTGCGGATAGTCATTGCAATACAGTTCCTTTCTGTGAATTCTAGGGGCCATATGGTTCTTCTTGTGTACACTTAAAGCAATACCACTCCTGTATGTGCATGTGTATATCATACAGCTAATGATAGTGTATAGTCATTGCAACACAGTTCCTTTCTGTGAATTCTAGCAGCCATATGGTTTCTGATTGTGTACACTTAAAGCAATACCACTCCTGTATGTGCATATGTATATCATACAGCTCATGATTGCGTATAGTCATTGCAATTCAGTTCCTTTCTTTGAATTCTAGCAGGAATATGGTTTCTTCTTGTGTACACTTAAAGCAATACCACTCCTGTATGTGCATATGTATATCATACAGCTCATGATTGCGTATAGTAATTGCAATACAGTTCCTTTCTGTGAATTCTAGCCGCCATATGGTTCTTCTTGTGTACACTTAAAGCAATACCACTCCTGTATGTGCATATGTATATCATACAGCTCATGATTGCGTATAGTCATTGCAACACAGTTCCTTTCTGTGAATTCTAGCAGCCATATGGTTTCTTGTTGAGTACACTTAAAGCAATACCATTCCTGTATGAACATATGTCTATCATACAGCTCTTTTTTGTGTATAGTATAGCCATACAGTTTATTTTTGTGCATATCTGTAGTCATACCGTTTCTTCTTGTGTATGGTTACTGGAATACCAGTCCTCTATGCATACATATGAGCATATGTATATCATACAGCTCTTTTTTGTGTATAGTATAGCCATACAGTTTATTTTTGTGCATATCTGTAGTCATACCGTTTCTTCTTGTGTATGGTTACTGGAATACCAGTCCTGTATGCATACATATGAGCATATGTATATTATACAGCTCTTGTTTGTGTAGAGAGATATTCATACAACTATTATTTGTAAATAATTTTAGTCATAGTGTCTTCTCTATCATAGCAATGCTGTTCCGCTTTTGTAGATATGTTTGCCATACTGCTCATGATTGTTAATATCTATAACCACAAAGTTATGTTTTGTAAATAATGCTGGTCGAACGGCTTCTTTTTGTGTATACGCCATCAATATATAATAGGTTGTGTTTGGTAGTATTGCCATACATCTCCTATATGTGACTAACTAGAGTCAAATATTTTCTGTATCTGCCTACTTATACTAATACAAATCCGGTTTTGCCTTTCATGTGTGTGTCTACCGTATTACAGCTGTAAAAATGTCTGCAGATTCTGTTTTATTACAGATTTCAAACCATTATTTGACCAGTTATCTAGATTATGAGCATTATTTATTTATATATATTTATATATAGGTTAATGACAGATCACAGACAACTTTGCTTTTCAAAATACTCAACGTTTCGAATATCTTTCAATTCCACAACATAACTACTATTTATAAAATACATAACATTATATAAAATATAATAAAATTAATAAATTATAAAATTCTTAGTGAATATCCATTTACAAGTCAATTTGTTTTTGGTAATGAAAAAAATTGACTTGTAAATGGATATTTATTAACAGCTCTATAATTTGTTGTTATTAAAATGTTTTATATAATGTTATGTATTTTATAAATAGTAAGTTATGTTGTATAGTTGTTTAATTAAAACTGAGAGCTGGAGAAAGAATTTAAAAAATTCGAGATGTTGAGTGTTTTAAAAAATCAAAATTATCTGTGATCTGTCATTAGGCTATGTAAAAATTAATAGTTATTAACAGACATTAAATAAAAATATTTTTTTTTTTGTATTTATACGAGCTGAAGTACTTCTGCTCGAATAAAAAGTTAAAAATATACGTCAATTAAATAGACCACAAATCAGGAATCTATTGTCCTAAAAAAAATTCATTTAGAAATTCATAGTAAATGAAATGGAAAACTACCTGCGTCACAGAGTATAAATATCTCTTTTAAATGTTTCCCTACATTGTTACTATTTCATGTCCTATTGTTTTACTGTAGGACATTGAAAGACAAAAGCAAGTATTATAACGTCTTGTATAGAGAGTTTTAATAAATACGAGTGACGTGCCAATAGGGACTTTCCAATACTCTGACCATTGTATACAAAGGTATATTATTGTTGATATTAAATATTTTAATGTTCACAAGTATAATTTTATTTGAAATAATTGATACGAAACGTATGATAATTTCAAACAAAACCATCGATGCTTATTTATTCAGTAATTGAGACATGTAGAACATAAAGCGTACAATAGGGAGAACCTCAAAGCAAAGAGAACTAGAAGGTGAAACGTTATACAACTGTCCATCGTGTAGGTTTTAATGTTTATGGACATTTTTTTCAGACAAAACTGAACAATCTACTACCTAAAACATACGATGGCTTAGGGAGGGTAATATAATGGCACATAGAATCGTCAAACCTTTGGACCATATTGAGAGTATATGAGAAAATCAAACATTTTGTTTAGAGAATTTATTTTAATATATTTTTTTTAATACGCATTTGAATTTCTTCGTTTTGTACATAATTATAAACAAATAAAAATTATCTTGTAAAAAGCTCTATCAAATATTTAAATTATATATTTTTTCTAATATCTGTGAAATATTTAACTCAAGTTGCCTTTCAGTATTTGAATTTTTTATCTCGTAATAACCTGTTCACGTAAGAAACAAGCTTACTTCTGCATGTTTGTTGATGGCTTACAAACCTATCAAGTGGAACTTTGAAGGCCATTTAACCATATGCAAACTACAATATGTTCTTAATATGTAACAAAAAAAGCTGTAAAGTAATTACCTTATGGAACTCATTTTAAAAGTGAATATTAACTTTTATATGTATTATGTATGTAATAACAAATCAGCACGAAAGACAAAACGTTAGCAAAGTTTTATTACTTTATGTTATTAAATGGGACAAACGTGTCTTTATTACATGCAGTCCAAGGACTGTAGTAATATATTGGATTCAAGGATACGACGTCCAAACACAACACAGCTCCGTGCTTTACACAACTGAGCCTTTTACAATTATTTCGTTACACAGAGCCGCCAATAAACTCATCGCGCATTTCAACTCTGCTTTAAAACGTTTACGCACAGATTTTAAAAACATGAATGTTTTATTTTTAAAAACATTAGGACTTACAATGTTTACCAGTCGAAAATCTTGGAGTTTAACAAATACTTTATGTTAAAAAATACTCACGAAAAATTGTATAACATAAGTTAGCAAAAATTTCTAAATCCATAGTGTTATATCAAAAATCTAATTTTACCCAATGGCCTCCTCTTAGATCACGGATTCTTGGCATGTACTGTATATCATATACATCGTCCTTCACAGCACAAAGAGTTTGTAAAGTTTCGTACCATCAAATAGTCCAACAAATGATATTTTGACGGTTTTTTTGTTCATAAATCTGTTGAATTGACAGATTACCATGAAGATAGGACAATAAGTATGGAACGACTCAAGAAAAAATTATTATAAAAATTACTCTCGAAACTTAACAAACCAGATGATTCAAGAACTTTAAATACATATACGTAGAACCGAAAACATAATTCCTAATATTGAGTTAGCTTCCATGATAAAATCCATTAAAACATAAAATGATATATGTATTTTTTTAATTGTATGTATTAAAAATGTAGAATACTGAAAATTATATTTAGATTGTATATTGTGTTACTTTATTTACATAATGTTTTAGTGACAAACGTTAGGAATTTTAGATGTTTAAGGTATTATTTAAAACTGTTATGGATTGCTAAACCGGATAAATTATTGGTATGAATAATATAAAACTGAGTAGTACCTCTATTTTCATCCCTTTTGAACTAGGACTTTCTAGCTAAATCACTGATGATGCCGTAAATTCAATCCGTCAATTCCTTATCAATAAATAAACGCAGTCCCACAGATTAAGCAACTTCTTTTAACATCCTGTTCATTAAACGTCCTACCATGCAGCTACCCCTGCTCATATCTAGCTCTTTACCATGAGCCCTGAACTAAAAATCCCTAATCCCAGCCAGTGTCACGTGGCAGACGTTCCAAAAGCACTGAACTCAAATTCCTACCCGCAACCAGTGTCTCGTGATATATGCTCCCAAAGACCCTGGAAGCAAATTTCTATCTGCAGCCTTTGTCGCGTGATATAAGCTCACAAAACCCCTGAAACCTAATTCCTACTCGCAGCCAGTGTCGCGTGACTACCACTGGCAAACGCCTTGAAACTAAATGTGTCCCGTGACAGACGCTTGCAATAGCCCTGAAATCAAATTAATAACAGCATCCAGTGTCACGTGATATATGCTCCCAAAAGCCCTGAAATTTGATTTCTACATGCAGTCAGTGTTGCGTGATATAAACTCCCAAAACTCCTGAGACCAAATTCCCTCCCGCAGCTAGTGTCGTTTGACAGCCGCTCGCAAAGGCCCTGATACCAAATTCCTACCCATTGTTATTGTCGCATGACTACCCCTCTCTAACGCCTTGTAACCAAATGCTTACTTGCAGCCAGTGTCTCGTGACAGACGCTAGCAAAACTCTGGGGTTACCAACTCCTTCCTTCACTAATGACAATTTAGTTGTTAGGCTGCATTTGGTGATCCAACCGACTGTAGTAAGTTGCGATGTATAACAGTTTTACTGGCTGACCAGTAAAAATGCCTTTAAAAATTATCACACATTTCCCACGACTGAAAATTTACAAGTAATTAAAAAAACAAAGAAATAGAAAATACCTAAATATGTCTTATCTAGGTACATTTACAAATTTATAAGCATATAAATAAAATATTAATTATTTAATTCAATAAATGAGCGGGATCCTAACAAAAACGGGAAATAGTTGGAAAACTACTGGACTATAGGTATCTTAGGAACAATATTTTATATTGAAGATATTATTATTTGTGAATATATTTAAATTTAAATTACAATCCTTTAGCATAAAGTAAAAGATAATAATTTTTGATTTATTTGGGTTTATATATGTAGTTAATTAGCACTGTTCAATGTAAGTGTGTAGATTGATCTGATCTAATTTTGTTTACATCTAAAATGTATCAAATTGTAGTTTTATTTTTCAAAATACTTTTTATCAAAGAATATGTGATACTTCGGACATTTTAAGTTTATAGTTTTTAAAAATCTTTAAAAACTGATTTTTTTAAAGTGTTTTATAAAACTAAAAGTGATCAACTTTGTGAAGATGAATAGAAAAACCATTACCCGAAACAAAACTTTTGCTTTTGTCTGGATCCTTGAAAGAAAACAGAATTTTACGGTTTTGCGTATTAAATTTAGGGGAACGTTGATGATGCCTGTTTAATTTTATCTAGAACTCACAAGTGTACATACAGAATAAATTTCCGATTTTCAGTAACATTTTCAATCTCCGACTGTCAACGTCATCATCAATCTCATTGATTTCTGTTTATTCTACTTGTTTATACTGACAGGGATCTTCCAGAATAGAATCCTTGGACTAGAGTGGAGTTCATAGGAGTCTTCAGGGGTAATACATTTTCACAGTTTAAAAGAACCGTCCTATGCTAGAACGCTGGTGTGTCTTTTATCCGTGCTGACGTCTTAATTTTTTTCGAACAAAGCGGTGCAGTTTAAGGATACTACACAGGCAATAGCATCAGTCATTTATATTGGAATTAAAAACAACCAAACTACGATGTATAAAATTATCCATGAAATGACGGACGATTTTAAACGTGTAGCAAACTAAGTGATGTTTAGAAAAGTCTATAGCAATTCTCTGTCTTTAGTTTGTACCCGTACAACTCACTCAATCTTTCAATGCACTAAAGGACTAAAGTCTTTAGGACAGGACTACAAAAAAACAGGCAGATGTGTTGAGAAATGAAAGAACACATGTGGATGCTGGGAGTAGTAGACATGTCACCTACATTTCGCTGCTTCACAAGCCATATTTCATTACCAGACGTAGTGATAACACATCATATGTTTGGTAAAACACATGATTAGGGGCTTGAAGACGCGTGTAGCTGTGGGAGCGTCACATATACCAAAGCCCAACAAAAATAAGTACTCTCCTCGGTGGGTTTTGAAAAAACCCACCTGAACGAAACCTAAACAAGTGACTGAATCTAAGGTATTTCCTAAGATTATATCCAAATCGTCAGAAGAGACAAGAGAACAGTATGGGTCTCTAGATATACTGACTCATAATCTGTGCTAAAATACCACCAATAGTTCAGGCCAATATATTTCAACTAGACCCCTATACCTACACTGTCAATGTTAAATGGATCTATGCAGAATATAAAAGGTTTTATGGTATTATTGACGTAATTAACTTCAGAGAGCCCAGACCTCACTTCATAGAAAACTAAAACACGGCATGATTTTAAAAACTTCGTCACAAATGTCAATTATTGACAAAATGGGTCAAAGTTACGTCTCCTTTCTGAACAATAATAACACTCAAATTACATACAGAAAAAACTCCAATTTGAACAACGATAATATGTAAAATAGCTGAGATATACAACTCCAGACTGAACAGCGGGAAAATTCAAAATGATACTTAGATACATTCCAAATTTAAACCTCGATACCATCAAAATGGCTCATAGATACATCTCCTGTCTGAACAATGATAAAATTCAAAATTGCTCACAGATACAACTCCAATTTGAACAACGATAATATGTAAAATATCTCTGAGATATACCACTCCAGACTGAACAACGATTACATTCAAAATGATACGAAGATACATCCCCAGTTAGAACAGCGATAATATTAAAATAGCTGAAAGATACAACTGCAGACTAAACAACGAGTACATTCAAAGTTACACACAGATACAACTCCAGTTTGAACAGCAATAATTTGTAAAATAGGTCAGAGATGCATCTCTTGCCTGAACAACGATTACATTCAAAATGATACGTAGATACATCCCCAGTTTGTCCAACGATACCATCAAAATGGCTTAGAGATGCATCTCCTGCCTGAACAACGATAACATTTAAAATTACATGCAACTCCAGTTTAAACAGCGATAATATGTAAAATTGCTCTGATATAACTCCATTCCGAACAACAATAACATTTAAAATTACTCACAGATACAACTCCAGTTTAAACAGCGATAATATGTAAAATATCTCAGAGCTACAACTCCAGACCGAACAACGAATAGATTCAAAATTAAACATAGATACATCTCCTGTCTGAACAATGATAACATTCAAAATAGGGCACAGATAGATCTCAAGTTCCAACAATGATAAAATTGAAAATGGATCACAGGTACATCTCTAGCCTGAAAAACCATAACGTTAAAAAAAAGCTCACAGATGCATCTCCAGTTTGAACAGCGATAGTATATAAAATATCTCAGAGCTACAACTCCAGACCGAACAACAAGTAGATTCAAAATTATACATAGATACATCTCCTGTCTGAACAATGATAACATTCAAAATAGGGCACAGATAGATCTCAAGTTCCAACAATGATAACATTGAAAATGGATCACAGGTACATCTCTAGCCTGAACAACGATAACGTTAAAAAAAGCTCACAGATGCATCTCCAGTTTGAACAGCGATAGTATATAAAATATCTCAGAGCTACAACTCCAGACCGAACAACAAGTAGATTCAAAATTATACATAGATACATCTCCTGTCTGAACAATGATAACATTCAAAATAGGGCACAGATAGATCTCAAGTTCCAACAATGATAACATTGAAAATGGATCACAGGTACATCTCTAGCCAGAACAACGATAACGTTAGAAAAAGCTCACAGATGCATCTCCAGTTTGAACAGCGATAGTATATAAAATATCTCAGAGCTACAACTCCAGACCGAACAACAAGTAGATTCAAAATTATACATAGATACATCTCCTGTCTGAACAATGATAACATTCAAAACAGGGCACAGATAGATCTCAAGTTCCAACAATGACAACATTGAAAATGGATCACAGGTACATCTCTAGCCAGAACAACGATAACGTTAGAAAAAGCTCACAGATGCATCTCCAGTTTGAACAGCGATAGTATATAAAATATCTCAGAGCTACAACTCCAGACCGAACAACAAGTAGATTCAAAATTATACATAGATACATCTCCTGTGTGAACAATGATAACATTCAAAATAGGGCACAGATAGATCTCAAGTTCCAACAATGATAACATTGAAAATGGATCACAGGTACATCTCTAGCCAGAACAACGATAACGTTAGAAAAAGCTCACAGATGCATCTCCAGTTTGAACAGCGATAGTATATAAAATATCTCAGAGCTACAACTCCAGACCGAACAACAAGTAGATTCAAAATTATACATAGATACATCTCCTGTGTGAACAATGATAACATTCAAAATAGGGCACAGATAGATCTCAAGTTCCAACAATGATAACATTGAAAATGGATCACAGGTACATCTCTAGCCAGAACAACGATAACGTTAGAAAAAGCTCACAGATGCATCTCCAGTTTGAACAGCGATAGTATATAAAATATCTCAGAGCTACAACTCCAGACCGAACAACAAGTAGATTCAAAATTATACATAGATACATCTCCTGTGTGAACAATGATAACATTCAAAATAGGGCACAGATAGATCTCAAGTTCCAACAATGATAACATTGAAAATGGATCACAGGTACATCTCTAGCCAGAACAACGATAACGTTAGAAAAAGCTCACAGATGCATCTCCAGTTTGAACAGCGATAGTATATAAAATATCTCAGAGCTACAACTCCAGACCGAACAACAAGTAGATTCAAAATTATACATAGATACATCTCCTGTGTGAACAATGATAACATTCAAAATAGGGCACAGATAGATCTCAAGTTCCAACAATGATAACATTGAAAATGGATCACAGGTACATCTCTAGCCAGAACAACGATAACGTTAGAAAAAGCTCACAGATGCATCTCCAGTTTGAACAGCGATAGTATATAAAATATCTCAGAGCTACAACTCCAGACCGAACAACAAGTAGATTCAAAATTATACATAGATACATCTCCTGTCTGAACAATGATAACATTCAAAACAGGGCACAGATAGATCTCAAGTTCCAACAATGACAACATTGAAAATGGATCACAGGTACATCTCTAGCCAGAACAACGATAACGTTAGAAAAAGCTCACAGATGCATCTCCAGTTTGAACAGCGATAGTATATAAAATATCTCAGAGCTACAACTCCAGACCGAACAACAAGTAGATTCAAAATTATACATAGATACATCTCCTGTCTGAACAATGATAACATTCAAAATAGGGCACAGATAGATCTCAAGTTCCAACAATGACAACATTGAAAATGGATCACAGGTACATCTCTAGCCAGAACAACGATAACGTTAGAAAAAGCTCACAGATGCATCTCCAGTTTGAACAGCGATAGTATATAAAATATCTCAGAGCTACAACTCCAGACCGAACAACAAGTAGATTCAAAATTATACATAGATATATCTCCTGTCTGAACAATGATAACATTCAAAACAGGGCACAGATAGATCTCAAGTTCCAACAATGACAACATTGAAAATGGATCACAGGTACATCTCTAGCCAGAACAACGATAACGTTAGAAAAAGCTCACAGATGCATCTCCAGTTTGAACAGCGATAGTATATAAAATATCTCAGAGCTACAACTCCAGACCGAACAACAAGTAGATTCAAAATTATACATAGATATATCTCCTGTCTGAACAATGATAACATTCAAAACAGGGCACAGATAGATCTCAAGTTCCAACAATGACAACATTGAAAATGGATCACAGGTACATCTCTAGCCAGAACAACGATAACGTTAGAAAAAGCTCACAGATGCATCTCCAGTTTGAACAGCGATAGTATATAAAATATCTCAGAGCTACAACTCCAGACCGAACAACAAGTAGATTCAAAATTATACATAGATATATCTCCTGTCTGAACAATGATAACATTCAAAACAGGGCACAGATAGATCTCAAGTTCCAACAATGACAACATTGAAAATGGATCACAGGTACATCTCTAGCCAGAACAACGATAACGTTAGAAAAAGCTCACAGATGCATCTCCAGTTTGAACAGCGATAGTATATAAAATATCTCAGAGCTACAACTCCAGACCGAACAACAAGTAGATTCAAAATTATACATAGATATATCTCCTGTCTGAACAATGATAACATTCAAAACAGGGCACAGATAGATCTCAAGTTCCAACAATGACAACATTGAAAATGGATCACAGGTACATCTCTAGCCAGAACAACGATAACGTTAGAAAAAGCTCACAGATGCATCTCCAGTTTGAACAGCGATAGTATATAAAATATCTCAGAGCTACAACTCCAGACCGAACAACAAGTAGATTCAAAATTATACATAGATATATCTCCTGTCTGAACAATGATAACATTCAAAACAGGGCACAGATAGATCTCAAGTTCCAACAATGACAACATTGAAAATGGATCACAGGTACATCTCTAGCCAGAACAACGATAACGTTAGAAAAAGCTCACAGATGCATCTCCAGTTTGAACAGCGATAGTATATAAAATATCTCAGAGCTACAACTCCAGACCGAACAACAAGTAGATTCAAAATTATACATAGATATATCTCCTGTCTGAACAATGATAACATTCAAAACAGGGCACAGATAGATCTCAAGTTCCAACAATGACAACATTGAAAATGGATCACAGGTACATCTCTAGCCAGAACAACGATAACGTTAGAAAAAGCTCACAGATGCATCTCCAGTTTGAACAGCGATAGTATATAAAATATCTCAGAGCTACAACTCCAGACCGAACAACAAGTAGATTCAAAATTATACATAGATATATCTCCTGTCTGAACAATGATAACATTCAAAACAGGGCACAGATAGATCTCAAGTTCCAACAATGACAACATTGAAAATGGATCACAGGTACATCTCTAGCCAGAACAACGATAACGTTAGAAAAAGCTCACAGATGCATCTCCAGTTTGAACAGCGATAGTATATAAAATATCTCAGAGCTACAACTCCAGACCGAACAACAAGTAGATTCAAAATTATACATAGATACATCTCCTGTCTGAACAATGATAACATTCAAAATAGGGCACAGATAGATCTCAAGTTCCAACAATGACAACATTGAAAATGGATCACAGGTACATCTCTAGCCAGAACAACGATAACGTTAGAAAAAGCTCACAGATGCATCTCCAGTTTGAACAGCGATAGTATATAAAATATCTCAGAGCTACAACTCCAGACCGAACAACAAGTAGATTCAAAATTATACATAGATATATCTCCTGTCTGAACAATGATAACATTCAAAATAGGGCACAGATAGATCTCAAGTTCCAACAATGATAACATTGAAAATGGATCACAGGTACATCTCTAGCCTGAACAACGATAACGTTAAAAAAAGCTCACAGATGCATCTCCAGTTTGAACAGCGATAGTATATAAAATATCTCAGAGCTACAACTCCAGACCGAACAACAAGTAGATTCAAAATTATACATAGATACATCTCCTGTCTGAACAATGATAACATTCAAAATAGGGCACAGATAGATCTCAAGTTCCAACAATGATAACATTGAAAATGGATCACAGGTACATCTCTAGCCAGAACAACGATAACGTTAGAAAAAGCTCACAGATGCATCTCCAGTTTGAACAGCGATAGTATATAAAATATCTCAGAGCTACAACTCCAGACCGAACAACAAGTAGATTCAAAATTATACATAGATACATCTCCTGTCTGAACAATGATAACATTCAAAACAGGGCACAGATAGATCTCAAGTTCCAACAATGACAACATTGAAAATGGATCACAGGTACATCTCTAGCCAGAACAACGATAACGTTAGAAAAAGCTCACAGATGCATCTCCAGTTTGAACAGCGATAGTATATAAAATATCTCAGAGCTACAACTCCAGACCGAACAACAAGTAGATTCAAAATTATACATAGATACATCTCCTGTGTGAACAATGATAACATTCAAAATAGGGCACAGATAGATCTCAAGTTCCAACAATGATAACATTGAAAATGGATCACAGGTACATCTCTAGCCAGAACAACGATAACGTTAGAAAAAGCTCACAGATGCATCTCCAGTTTGAACAGCGATAGTATATAAAATATCTCAGAGCTACAACTCCAGACCGAACAACAAGTAGATTCAAAATTATACATAGATACATCTCCTGTGTGAACAATGATAACATTCAAAATAGGGCACAGATAGATCTCAAGTTCCAACAATGATAACATTGAAAATGGATCACAGGTACATCTCTAGCCAGAACAACGATAACGTTAGAAAAAGCTCACAGATGCATCTCCAGTTTGAACAGCGATAGTATATAAAATATCTCAGAGCTACAACTCCAGACCGAACAACAAGTAGATTCAAAATTATACATAGATACATCTCCTGTGTGAACAATGATAACATTCAAAATAGGGCACAGATAGATCTCAAGTTCCAACAATGATAACATTGAAAATGGATCACAGGTACATCTCTAGCCAGAACAACGATAACGTTAGAAAAAGCTCACAGATGCATCTCCAGTTTGAACAGCGATAGTATATAAAATATCTCAGAGCTACAACTCCAGACCGAACAACAAGTAGATTCAAAATTATACATAGATACATCTCCTGTGTGAACAATGATAACATTCAAAATAGGGCACAGATAGATCTCAAGTTCCAACAATGATAACATTGAAAATGGATCACAGGTACATCTCTAGCCAGAACAACGATAACGTTAGAAAAAGCTCACAGATGCATCTCCAGTTTGAACAGCGATAGTATATAAAATATCTCAGAGCTACAACTCCAGACCGAACAACAAGTAGATTCAAAATTATACATAGATACATCTCCTGTCTGAACAATGATAACATTCAAAACAGGGCACAGATAGATCTCAAGTTCCAACAATGACAACATTGAAAATGGATCACAGGTACATCTCTAGCCAGAACAACGATAACGTTAGAAAAAGCTCACAGATGCATCTCCAGTTTGAACAGCGATAGTATATAAAATATCTCAGAGCTACAACTCCAGACCGAACAACAAGTAGATTCAAAATTATACATAGATACATCTCCTGTCTGAACAATGATAACATTCAAAATAGGGCACAGATAGATCTCAAGTTCCAACAATGACAACATTGAAAATGGATCACAGGTACATCTCTAGCCAGAACAACGATAACGTTAGAAAAAGCTCACAGATGCATCTCCAGTTTGAACAGCGATAGTATATAAAATATCTCAGAGCTACAACTCCAGACCGAACAACAAGTAGATTCAAAATTATACATAGATATATCTCCTGTCTGAACAATGATAACATTCAAAACAGGGCACAGATAGATCTCAAGTTCCAACAATGACAACATTGAAAATGGATCACAGGTACATCTCTAGCCAGAACAACGATAACGTTAGAAAAAGCTCACAGATGCATCTCCAGTTTGAACAGCGATAGTATATAAAATATCTCAGAGCTACAACTCCAGACCGAACAACAAGTAGATTCAAAATTATACATAGATATATCTCCTGTCTGAACAATGATAACATTCAAAACAGGGCACAGATAGATCTCAAGTTCCAACAATGACAACATTGAAAATGGATCACAGGTACATCTCTAGCCAGAACAACGATAACGTTAGAAAAAGCTCACAGATGCATCTCCAGTTTGAACAGCGATAGTATATAAAATATCTCAGAGCTACAACTCCAGACCGAACAACAAGTAGATTCAAAATTATACATAGATATATCTCCTGTCTGAACAATGATAACATTCAAAACAGGGCACAGATAGATCTCAAGTTCCAACAATGACAACATTGAAAATGGATCACAGGTACATCTCTAGCCAGAACAACGATAACGTTAGAAAAAGCTCACAGATGCATCTCCAGTTTGAACAGCGATAGTATATAAAATATCTCAGAGCTACAACTCCAGACCGAACAACAAGTAGATTCAAAATTATACATAGATATATCTCCTGTCTGAACAATGATAACATTCAAAACAGGGCACAGATAGATCTCAAGTTCCAACAATGACAACATTGAAAATGGATCACAGGTACATCTCTAGCCAGAACAACGATAACGTTAGAAAAAGCTCACAGATGCATCTCCAGTTTGAACAGCGATAGTATATAAAATATCTCAGAGCTACAACTCCAGACCGAACAACAAGTAGATTCAAAATTATACATAGATATATCTCCTGTCTGAACAATGATAACATTCAAAACAGGGCACAGATAGATCTCAAGTTCCAACAATGACAACATTGAAAATGGATCACAGGTACATCTCTAGCCAGAACAACGATAACGTTAGAAAAAGCTCACAGATGCATCTCCAGTTTGAACAGCGATAGTATATAAAATATCTCAGAGCTACAACTCCAGACCGAACAACAAGTAGATTCAAAATTATACATAGATATATCTCCTGTCTGAACAATGATAACATTCAAAACAGGGCACAGATAGATCTCAAGTTCCAACAATGACAACATTGAAAATGGATCACAGGTACATCTCTAGCCAGAACAACGATAACGTTAGAAAAAGCTCACAGATGCATCTCCAGTTTGAACAGCGATAGTATATAAAATATCTCAGAGCTACAACTCCAGACCGAACAACAAGTAGATTCAAAATTATACATAGATATATCTCCTGTCTGAACAATGATAACATTCAAAACAGGGCACAGATAGATCTCAAGTTCCAACAATGACAACATTGAAAATGGATCACAGGTACATCTCTAGCCAGAACAACGATAACGTTAGAAAAAGCTCACAGATGCATCTCCAGTTTGAACAGCGATAGTATATAAAATATCTCAGAGCTACAACTCCAGACCGAACAACAAGTAGATTCAAAATTATACATAGATACATCTCCTGTCTGAACAATGATAACATTCAAAATAGGGCACAGATAGATCTCAAGTTCCAACAATGACAACATTGAAAATGGATCACAGGTACATCTCTAGCCAGAACAACGATAACGTTAGAAAAAGCTCACAGATGCATCTCCAGTTTGAACAGCGATAGTATATAAAATATCTCAGAGCTACAACTCCAGACCGAACAACAAGTAGATTCAAAATTATACATAGATATATCTCCTGTCTGAACAATGATAACATTCAAAATAGGGCACAGATAGATCTCAAGTTCCAACAATGATAACATTGAAAATGGATCACAGGTACATCTCTAGCCTGAACAACGATAACGTTAAAAAAAGCTCACAGATGCATCTCCAGTTTGAACAGCGATAGTATATAAAATATCTCAGAGCTACAACTCCAGACCGAACAACAAGTAGATTCAAAATTATACATAGATACATCTCCTGTCTGAACAATGATAACATTCAAAATAGGGCACAGATAGATCTCAAGTTCCAACAATGATAACATTGAAAATGGATCACAGGTACATCTCTAGCCTGAACAACGATAACGTTAAAAAAAGCTCACAGATGCATCTCCAGTTTGAATAAAGATAACGTTGAAAAAAGCTCACAGATGCATCTCCAGTTTGAATAACGATAACGTTAAAAAAAGCTGACAGATGCATCTCCAGTTTGAACAGCGATAACGTTAAAAAAAAGCTCACAGATGCATCTCCAGTTTGAATAACGATAACGTTAAAAAAAGCTCACAGATGCATTTCCAGTTTGAATAACGATAACGTTAAAAAAAAGCTCATAGATGCATCTCCAGTTTGAACAGCGATAACGTTAAAAAAAGCTCACAGATGCATCTCTAGCCTGAACAACGATAACGTTAAAAAAAGCTCACAGATGCATCTCCAGTTTGAATAACAATAACGTTAAAAAAAGCTCACAGATGCATCTCCAGTTTGAATAACGATACCGTTAAAAAAAACTCACAGATGCATCTCCAGTTTGAATAACGATAACGTTAAAAAAAGCTCACAGAAGCATCTCCAGTTTGAATAACGATAACGTTAAAAAAACTCACAGAAGCATCTCCAGTTTGAATAACGATAACATTAAAAAAAGCTCACAGATGCATCTCCAGTTTGAATAACGATAACATTAAAAAAAGCTCACAGATGCATCTCCAGTTTGAATAACGATAACATTAAAAAAAGCTCACAGATGCATCTCCAGTTTGAATAACGATAACATTAAAAAAAGCTCACAGATGCATCTCCAGTTTGAATAACGATAACGTTAAAAAAAGCTCACAGATGCATCTCCAGTTTGAATAACGATAACGTTGAAAAAAGATCACAGATGCATCTCCAGTTTGAACAGCGATAACGTTAAAAAAAGCTCACAGATGCATCTCCAGTTTGAATAACGATAACGTTGACAATGAGTTCTTTACAAATCTGAAGCGATTTGTAACCGATCAGGAAGATATTTGGAATTGTTTCTGTGAATATAGTGCTGATATAAATCACTCGCAAGTTGATTAGGCAGACTAATACACCGTACAAAAGCATTCACACAACATGTCTCTTGATGTATATATTCCTTTAATCAGGCTTCCAGAATTCCACGTCAGTATGGCTGTGCGGAAACAAATCCTAATTCATATGTGACTTTGAATATATTGGTGAGGTCAAAATATTGACCCTCCACGATAGAAAACATAGCCCTTTGTGGCATCAAAAACACCGATCTCTAAGATGGAAACAGAGACCAAAACGTCCCTCTATATATCGATAAAGGGGATAATAGGATTTTTAGAGAGATACGTACGGGTGATTTCCAACGCGACTGAAGACTCAAACGACTCCTATAGATCGATACCTAACATTTTACTCAGCAATACATTCTAAATTCAATTTATAATTATATATGTTATAAATAGATATTATGTATAGTTATACATATACACTTGACTGATTGTTTTATAATATTTTACTATTGTTTACAAAAAACGTTTTGAAATGTAGTCATCCAGCATGATTATCATCTGTAAGGGATAAGAAAAACTATCATTATAAGAAATATTAGGCTAGGGACATTAAATCATGTAGGAGAAAATGAGAGAGTTATGTAAGAGGGATGAAAGTGTGTGTATGTGTATGTGTATGTGTTTTTCTATGTGTGTGTGTATGTGTGTGTGTATGTGTGTGTGTGTGTGTGTGTGTGTGTGTGTGTTTTTTTTTTTTTTTAAAGAGGTGGGGGAAAGATCTTCAAAAGACACCCGATGTTATGGGTAGTGTCGGATTCATCTCAGTATCGAGCCGAGATGCCTACCGACTAAAAAAACCCCTTCTCCTCTTACCAAAAGCCTTAATTCCCCGCGGGACCGCCGCTAGGCACTACTTCACGGGGCGGCATTAGCGCTTACGCTCTCCCATCTTTTTCCTTCCCTACGTCCCCCACTAACTATTAGCTGGGTGTACTTTCCTTTTCTTTTCTTCCTTCCGCAGTTCTGTAATCACTTCTCTGGTGAAGTCCGTTGTGGCGTTCCATATAGCTTCTGATGCGAGCATTTGCTCTACTAAATTTTCTGGCGTAATCGCCACGTTGATTAGCCTTTCGAATTCTCTTCGCTGTGGGTCAAATCTTGGACATGTGAAGATCATATGCCTCGCGTCCTCTTCTGCTCCATGACATACTGGGCAATTCGGTGAGTCCTCTTGCTTATACTTATATGAGTATTGTCGAAAGCATCCATGTCCAGTAAGTAGCTTCGTCAGGTAGTAGTTGGGATCACCGTGCTGACGGTTGGTCCATTCCGCTATCTGTGGGATGAGCTGGTGGGTCCACCTGCCCCTTTCAGAACCATCCCACTCCACTTGCCATCGTTGTAGACGTTTCTCCCTTTCTCTTGTTCTGGAATCTTTTGCCTCCACCGGTTCTCGGGTTCTTCGCCGATACCGTCTCCTATATTCCTCTGCAATAATCTCGATCGGCAGTAGTCCCGAGATCACGTGAGCAGCGTCCCTAGAGACAGTCCTAAACGCGCTGGTGATCCTTAATGCCATTTGCCGGCCAACTAGGTATATTCTTCTTTGGCATTCTTGTAGCTCTAGTGCCTTTGCCCAAATGGCAATGCCATAGGTCAGTATTGATGTCACAACTGACCCAAGGAGCGCTCGTCTTCTTGGTTTAGGACCACCCACATTCGGCATGATGCGGGATAATGCTCCTCTAACTGCTGCCGCCCTGGAGCTGGCATGCACTACTTGATCCTTGAAGTTGAGACGTGCATCTATCATTACTAATAAGTATCGTACTGACGCCTTGGACTCAACCACATGCTTCCCAACTTGCACTGTAATTGTTTCCCTTTTCTTCCTGCTAGTTATGAGCACTACCTCTGTCTTATGCATTGCTATCTTGAGTCCTGCTTCCCTCATCCAGTCGGCATATTTCCTGAATGTTTCGTTAAACAGGTTTTGTATGTCCTCCAGGAACTTTCCCACAATCACCAGGGCGAAATCGTCTGCAAACGCGACCTGCGATACCATTCTCGGGATCTTCACGTCAAGGAGACCGTTGTACATTACATTCCACAAGAGCGGTCCCAGGACCGAGCCCTGTGGTACTCCTCCAATAACTTTATATATTTTTTGTCCCTCATCTGTGTCATATTGCAGAAGTCGGTCAGCGCGCGCGCGCGCGTGTGTGTGTGTGTGTGTGTGTGTGTGTGAGTGTGTGTGTGTGTGTGTGTGAGTGTGAGTGTGTGTGTGTGTGTGTGTGTGTGTGTGTATGTGTGTGTATGTTTGAG
>JBAIZL010000059.1:595000-612500 GCA_036971475.1 Prosapia bicincta
TCTTGTATGTTATCCACACATTAAGGATATATATGCACTTAATGGTGGATAAAATTACTTACAATAGTAATATATTAACTTCATAAAGTCAGTGCAACGGAAAAACAATGGATAACGTTAAATATATATATATATATATATATATATATATATATATATATATATATATATATATAATTATATTAAATATGGTGATATGTTTTCTTGTAATATAGTTAATAAATTAAAAAAGTTTAAAAACAAGAATACTTTTAATGAATATATTTATTCAAAGCTTTTTGCTAATAAAACAGTACCAGCATCTTCAGGAAAATAATTATCTAACAAAATATTTTTACAAACATTAATCATATGTACTACAAACAACCGTATGTTTATAAGTATTGCAATTTATGTAATTTTTCTATAACATCAATGACCTTATAAATAGTTTGGTGCCTTGATCTCACTTAAATTTGCTCATCAATTAATTGGTCTTCAAATTTGTGCTTATAAATTTCCAATGTTTCACATATATTCATCTTTAATAAACAATAAAAATAATCAAAATATAATGCATGAAAGGAATGGAGTATATAATATAAAATGTCAAGCTTGTAATAAATTAAATGTAGGACAAAAAAAAGAAATTAAAAGAAAGATACAAAGAACATTTAAACGCTTATATCAAACCAAATATATACAAATCAAATTTAGCTACTCATTGCATTAATAATGAACACGAATTTCCTAAAATAGAAAATATGAAATTAATAAAAGAATTAAATAAAGGATTAAAGAATATATGTGAAACATTGGAAATTTATAAGCACAAAGTTAAAGACAAATTAATTGATGAACAAATTCAATTGAGATCAAGGCACCAAACTATTTATAAGGTCATTGATGTTATAGAAAAGATTACATAAAGGGCAATACTTATAAACATATGGTCGTTTGTAGCACATATGATTTAATTTTGTAAAAATATTTTATTAGATAATTATATTCCTGAAGATGCTGGTACTATTTTATCGGCGAAAAGCTTTGAATTAATATATTCATTAAAAGTATTCTTGTTTTTGAAATATTTTAAATTTATTAATTATATATATATATATACAAAATATGTTTTCTTTTTTAATAATGAAAAACAACTCAGGTTATTCAAATACAAGAATAACCATCTTAAATTTAAATTTATGAAATTAAATTAATAAATAATTCTTAAATTTGTATACCCTGAGTTGTTTATGACATATATATATATATCAAGAGAGAGAGAGAGAGAGAGAGAGAGAGAAAGAGAGAACGCGAGAGAAAGAGAGATGGACAGGAGTCGTATCTTATTTTGAGTATGCATTTTAACTGATCTTTTGAAACAAAAGAGATACAAGTTATTTTTTACTGTAACAGTTACACAAATTAATAATAGTTTAAATCTCTATTTTCAGAATGAATCACCACCAAATCCTGGTAGTGCTAAGTCTGGTGTATTCAGTTTACGGTTTGAACTGCGTGATCCCCAAATATGTGGATTTCACTATGGAAAATGTAAGTGAATAAGTTTCTTACGTGCCATGAATTTTCAAGAGTGATATCTTAATTAATATTAGGTTTCTTGGAAAGCTCATAAGACATAATAATGTCATCTTCAGATTTTCATATGATAATTGCCTTCTTTTACTGGATGTTTTTAATTACGTATTAAAACCTAAACGTGAAAAAACGTCACTTAAAGTTGTGTATGATAAATTAATATTGAAATTTCAATGAAGATATTTTGAATGCAGGGCCTATGAAAATTCTGTACCTATTTAAGAGAAAGTAGTTTCAAGAGGTACTGTTTCATAAAATGTTTTGATTTCAAAATTTCAAGACTGTATAGTTAATTAGGTGTTTAGTTACAACAGTAGTTATAAAAGATTTTCAGTGGTTTACACTGCCACCCCCCCCCCCCCCATACTCAAACTGCGCTAGAAGAATTCCGTCTTCTCCTTTCTTATTCCAATTACCTACTCAAGCCTGTTGATAACCTTGAACCTTCCGAAATCACCTAGCAAAAAGTTAAAAAATAATTTTACCCTATCTATCATAACAAAGGTGAATATGCTATGCAGGAAAATACCTGCCGATTGCATTAAACCCTAGACTTTCTTTAAAACCAACTGCTATTTTTGCCACCTCCTGTTCTTTACCTCCTTTACGAAGGAACTCTTTTCTTGTCTCTATTATACGTGGAGTTACCTATTAAATATGCCTAATTAACTATTAAATTACAACTATTTGAATAAATATACACATATTTAATTCAGATTTCTAATAACATAGTGAATGAATAAGTTTAACTGAGAAACTTTAAATAATGGAAATTTTGTTGTCCTATTTTATCAAATTTCTTATAACATATGTAATATATTCTAACATATAGTTATACACTTTTATGAACTAACTTTCGTTAATATTTAAAAAAAATAATATTTGGTCCAAAATCTTGCGTTTAGAGGAGATAAATTTGAAGTTTAAAATTAGAACTTGTAACTGGACTTGTTTAACAAATACCAATATTTCAGAGAATTAACCATTTGAGTTATTTTATCCCAGGGAATGAATTATCTGGAGGCATCATGGTTTGGCTACCTTAATTTAGGATTATTTAGGAATAATATATCTTATCCAAATAAAATAAATCTCTATATTACATTATGTGTGTGTGTGAGTGTGTGTGTGTTTGTGTGTGTGTGTGTGTGTGTGTGTGTGTGTGTGTGTGTGTGTGTGTGTGTGTGTGTATGTGTGTTTGTGATGTAAGATATATTAAAAAAAAAAATTACAATGGAATTTTCAGAGTACAGGACTATGGCGAATTGGAGCTTACCTCTTTATGAATCCGTTTGAGGCTAAAATGTACGAGAACGCCAGCTGCGGGTACTTCTACTTAGACGGAGTTCAATACAAGTGGGATGTGGATTTTCCACTGGGGTGAGTTGATTATTTACTACTTACTTTTATAGAATAATACAAAAAGTTTCTTCCAACTTGTTGTCGGCATGTTTTTAATAAACTTCAGTGTCATGTAAATAATTACTGAGTTTCCAACTTCTCATTTACAAAATAATTTGATTGCTTTACAAAATAAATTGCTTTACATTGTTTCACGATTGACAGAGGTTTGTCTAGTGTAATACCAACAAACAAAAACAGACCCACCCACAGAGACACACTCAGACACTCACACACAAACACACACACACACACACACACTTACACACACACACACACACACACTCAGACACTCACACACACAAACACA
Organism: Prosapia bicincta; assembly: GCA_036971475.1. NCBI lineage: Eukaryota > Metazoa > Arthropoda > Insecta > Hemiptera > Cercopidae > Prosapia > Prosapia bicincta. The sequence continues at coordinate 598,290 of JBAIZL010000059.1, forward strand.
CACACACAATACATAGCTTGTTATTATAGTTGTAAAACTATGTTGTATATATCTTAATGGATTAATTGAACTAGTGTGATTTTTTTTATCAATAATGTGGGCGTGAGATTTCTTGAGTCTACTGACTTGTTACGCACATTCATTTGGTCTCTCTCTGTTTTTAGACAGTTACTCACTGTAAATCCTTAAAACTGGGAGTTTTTCAATAGAAATAACAAATCACAAACTAGAAAATTGTAATTAATTTGACGAAGTCACAACACCGCAACATTTGAAACTTGAGTACAATCAAAATAAATTATAAAATAATCACGCATTTGTATTAAAATTCTCGAGATGATCTTTTTCCAGTTTTCGTTGCCCTCAAAAACAGTCCCTGAATACTCCTGGTATATCTCGCCCTGCAGATGAATTATAGTCGTTTTCCTGAATGGCACTCTCATACAGTTTTTTTTTCCGTTTAGCATTAAATATATTAGCGTAACTAAAAATCTTTCAGGCCATTAACAAGAATCTATTCTCAGAGTATTTTATTTATTTAACGCTTTGCATGATGATTACATTACCTTGTATTCTCCAAATAAATGTTTGCCAGAATTGTAAATATTTTAAATATTATTTAATATTTTCCTGTACACTTAAGTCTATGACACACACACATTTGAAGTAGCATATATTTGGAGCCCTAAGTAATATCGAAGTGTCATTAGGTTTGTTATTGAATAGTTATTTTTCATTTTGTAACTTCACAAGTTACTCACTATACTAGTTTCTTTATTTTTCAGCGAAAGTGGAACCAGCGATTTAGGAGGCACAATGTCATTACCGGAAACTCCCAAGGGTACTATAAAGGCTTATTGTAAGTAATAATTTTCTGGAGGTATTTTTATTAATAAATAAAAGTGCAAATATAGGCAAATATTTATTTTGAAATTCTTGAAATATAGTACAGAATATATATTCTAAAACCATTCCAATTCGTGTTTAAAAGGTTTGTCTTTTCTTTATGCATGAGATTGTTATGTCTTTTTCAAATTTCATTTATTGAAATATATTGTAATGTGATTGGAATAGTTTCATATGTATGAATTTATATATAAATAAAAGAATTTACAAATTATAATTATATAGGCTACAGTATAATCTCACTAGTCAGGGCGTTGGTTTCCCGGGCCGTCTGTAACGTACAGTAAGTAAAACCAGCCACTACAGTTGTTTTAGATATTTTACTTATGACTATATATTTTTTTAGTAGAGAATTACAGTACATTTTTATATTAGTTCCATGACTTATAATTATATATACAACGTGATGTAATGTTTGGTTTTACTGTACACTGACCTTGAGTTTTATACGTACAGCGCTTTATTATTTTGATAGTAAAAAAATGGTAAATAATTTACCATAAAAAGTTCCATTACCAATTATAATGTTTTATTTAAGCTTGTAAATAAAAACAAACGTTATTTATTTATGTTTTTTTTTGAATAGTAAACTGAACAAAACGTATAATATAATTCATGTTTACACTCGCGGAGATTATTGTAAAATAAAAGCGGCTGACTTGTGAGTCATGTACAACTATTTATTTACACAGGCAACGTTTCAATAATGTGTACGTCATTGTTATCAGGCATACAATACACAAGTATACAATTAGAAATAACAGCAATAATAACGCTAGTGTACAAATAAACACAACACAATGAAATTTAGTTTGTAAAAGTAATGTATTATTAAAATTTCTTTCTGACGGTACCCATTTTAGTGGTTTATGTATTGATTAATAATTATAGAAATTTCAATGTGCTGTGGTTATTTTGTCCACTAGTGTTATTATAGTTGTTATTTTTAATTGTGTATTTATGTATTGTAGGCGTGAAGACAACCATGTACGCGTTATTGAAACGTTGCCTGTATCAATAAATAGTTGTACAAGTCAACCGTTTTTATTTAACAGAAAAAGTGTTCTGTTTTAATATTTTACGTATTGTGCTTAAAGGTCTAAATTTTATTCTGATGGAGGTATCTACTTTACGTTTGTTCATATTTGAATCATATTATTGCTTATTATTTTATTACAATTGGTTACTTTTGATCAACTCAAAACTAAAAGTACATCAGCAACATAAAAATGCATTGTTGTGGTATCAAACACTTTGTAGGGGCATATTGAGACTTTGAAGTGCTATTTAAAATGGCCTCTCGGTATTCGGTTCTATGTTGTACTGCATTTACTATTATTGTAATATATTATTCTAAGTTAGAATGTTATATTTTTTGCAATGGTTATAATAGCTATATATACCATTGCAAAAAATATTACTTCATTTATAATTGATATTTTCTAATAAAAAAACACAGATATCTTAAAACTAATTTTATGAATAAACATTTGTTACATAAAACTTTTTATAGCTTAGTTATTTTAAATCGTCAACTAATATAAAAGGTATATTCGAAAATAATATATCTCGAGTGTTTATAACGAACATTATCAGCCCCAAATAGTCTGTTATAACGAGATACTATTGTATTATAGCTATTACAATTCTCGAAGCCTTTAGTCATTGCCAAAAATAATGGACACAAGTAACTTCAGTATTACGGAACATTTTTTATAAACTTGTCTGCTTTGCGTTTGTTTTAGATGAAGCTCAAAAAATCTTCTACGATTCATATATATTAGGAAGAGAGGTCAACAGCTGGGTATTGCTATACTCTTGCTCAGAAGTTACACCTAATTATACGTCAGGTATGGTAACACATAGACCGCAATTGCTTTTATACTCTCCCAGTTCTTTAGTTTTAAATCAGGAGGTATTTTTACAGTCAGTTTTGCATAGATTCCGAAGTGAAAGAAACTAGTTTTGACACTGAATCCAAGAAAATATCTAGAGGATTTATTAATGCAAGTCATATATGTCAATATTTTCATTGAAGTTATACATTGAATTTAATTTAATTGTGTTAAAATTATATAGATGTAATTAGGATATTAAAAACTAATGGTTATTAATTATTTACAATAATTTCTCACGAATTACAAATAATTAATTAATTACATAATATAATTCATAATAATAAATAACTTTTTTCTATTTACATGTTTAATGTAACTTACAGGTGTCAGGCAAAACTCTTTTAGTTTCCATTTATGGAATAATAAAAGCATTTTTTTTCTTATTAAAACTGATCTTGTTAGACCAACAATTGGCATTCCTTGCAATAACTTACCCTAAATACTGATATAACTAAAGTGCCCATTGACTCATTAGTTTTTGTCTGAACATTGTCAATACATATTATATTAGTACTAGCACAACACAACACTACACTCCACTAACTCAAATGGTTTGGTTCTCTTCAATCCTCTAACCATGGAATGGTTATCAAGACGTTGAAGAGCCCCTGTACTTGGACGAAGGGGAAGTCTCTATTCATGTTTTTTGGCCATCTTCTTTATTTCTTCTGGTATCGTAGGAATATTTAGATCTCGGTGAATATCTTTGTTTATTTACATACCATGGTCCATTTCAAAAATCTGGATAATTTCTATATTAGATTCCTTCGCACGTCCCGCAGTTGACTGACAAACATCTAAACTGGCTTCAAAATGTGATTGTAGGTTTTTATTTTATTTCCTAATGAGAGGTTTGAATCTTTACCCAAGAGCCAATACTGCTTACGGTATTTGATATTTAATTCCTCCTTTTTCTTGATGTGGTGTTTCCATCTTAGTTTAGCATCTAGGTTCATACCTAGATATTTAGTTTTATTTTCATGAGGGATGATGATTTCGTTAACATCATTACCGGAGGATCTTTCAGTACCTTATTTTTAAGGTTGATGTGGACTGACTTCACTTCGTTTAGTTTGATTTTCCATATATCAGTTTATTCTAGGAGTTTGTTTGTTAAACCTATACCAGACACTTTCGTTTATTTATAGAATAAATATCTCAAATAAATTGACAAGGAAATATAGATTTCAAGGTTTACCAAATATATTGACAAGGAAATATAGATTTTAAGGTTTACCAAATAGATTGACAAGGAAATATAGATTTCAAGGTTTACCAAATAGATTGACAAGGAAATATAGATTTCAAGGTTTACCAAATAGATTGACAAGGAAATATAGATTTTAAGGTTTACCAAATAGATTGACAAGGAAAAATACATTTTAAAGATTGAACTAATAGATTGACAAGAAATATAGTTTTTTAATAATTGGTCAAATAGATTGACAAGGAAATATAGATTTTATGGAATGGCTAAATAAATTGACATACATATATAGATTTTAAGGTTTAGCAAATAGATTGACAAGGAAATATACATTATAAAGATTGAACTAATAGACTGACAAGGAAATATAGATTTTAAGGTTTACCAAATAAATTGACAAGGAAATATAGATTTCAAGGTTTACCAAATAGATTGACAAGGAAATATAGATTTTAAGGTTTACCAAATAAATTGACAAGGAAATATAGATTTCAAGGTTTACCAAAAATGATTGACAAGGAAATATAGATTTTATGGAATGGCTAAATAAATTGACATACATATATAGATTTTAAGGCTTAGCAAATAGATTGACAAGGAAATATACATTATACAGATTGAACTAATAGACTGACAAGGAAATATAGATTTTAAGGTTTACCAAATAAATTGACAAGGAAATATAGATTTCAAGGTTTACCAAATAGATTGACAAGGAAATATAGATTTTAAGGTTTACCAAATAAATTGACAAGGAAATATAGATTTCAAGGTTTACCAAATAGATTGACAAGGAAATATAGATTTTATGGAATGGCTAAATAAATTGACATACATATATAGATTTTAAGGTTTAGCAAATAGATTGACAATGAAATATACATTATAAAGATTGAACTAATAGACTGACAAGGAAATATAGATTTTAAGGTTTACCAAATAAATTGACAAGGAAATATAGATTTCAAGGTTTACCAAATAGATTGACAAGGAAATATAGATTTTAAGGTTTACCAAATAGATTGACAAGGAAATATAGATTTTAAGGTTTACCAAATAAATTGACAAGGAAATATAGATATTAAGGTTTACCAAATAGATTGACAAGTTAAAATACATTTTAAAGATTGAACTAATAGATTGACAAGAAATATAGTTTTTTAATAATTGGTCAAATAGATTGACAAGGAAATATAGATTTTATGGAATGGCTAAATAAATTGACATACATATATAGATTTTAAGGTTTAGCAAATAGATTGACAAGGAAATATACATTATAAAGATTGAACTAATAGACTGACAAGGAAATATAGATTTTAAAGATTTTCGAAATAGATTGATAACGAAATGTATATTCTAAGGATTAACCAAATAGTTTGACAATGAAATATAGATTGTGAGGATTTACTAAATAGATTGACAAAGAAATATAGATTTTAAGGATTGACCTAATAGATAGACAGGCAAATATAGTTGTTTGGAATTGGCCAAATAGTTTGACAAGGATATATAGATTTTAAGGATTGGCCATATAGATTGACAGACAAATGAGGATTTTTTGGATTAAACAAATGAATTGAGAAGGAAATATAGATTTTAGGGATTGATCCAATATATTGACAAGTAGATATAGATTTTGAGGATATTCTACATAGATTGACAAGGAAATAGAAATTTTAAAGATTGATCTAATTGATTGAGAGGTAAATATACTTTTTAAAGGTTTACCAAATAGATTGACAAGGAAATATAGATTGTAAGGATTGATAAAATATATGGACAAGAAAACATGTTTTTAATAACTGGCCAAATAGATTGACAAGGATATATAGGTTATAAATATTGACTAAACAGATTTACCAGTAAATATAGATTTTATGGATTGACCATAAATTTGCAATACAAATATATATGTATGTTATATCTATTTTTGTGTGTTGAAAGCCCTTTATTTTTCATTTCTATAAACTATAATTCGTATCACGAATGTTATAAAATGGCACAAAGCAAACTAATTCAAGTATAAATTTTTGTCCAATAACCAAAATAACCTTGGTATTTTGAAAAAATATGCATACGTTTATTAATTTAGTACAATTGATACGTTAATTAGGTTTTGTCAACGTATAATTTGAGGCACGCCAGAGGTGTGAAGAATATTAGTATTTTCCTTCTTTATTATAACAGACAGAGTAAATTAGGTTAAACGTTAAAATTAAAATTGATCATTTTGTAAGTGACAGTAAATATTTAAATTATTGTTATGTCTGAAACCACATATAATATAAATTATATATTCTGTGCGTATATATATATATATATATATATATATATATATATATATGTGTGTGTGTGTGTGTGTACATATTTAAGTATATATATATATATATATATATATACAATATCAAGGGCACAGTGGTACAATATATTACTATGAAAATATTGGAAAGAACCCCAATACTACAAAAAATAATCAAAAATAACAAATTAAACAATTTACTTAAGATTAAACCCTTGATCATCCTAGTTTGTAAATTCTTGTTTGCTAGATTGTTATTTTGTAATAATACCCTCTAATGATGATGACATGGTTATCGAAATGTACATAAAGATTTAATCTTAAGTAACTTGTTTTATATGTTTTTTTTTTAATTATTTTTGTGGTATTAGGGTTCCTTCCAATATTTTCATTGTAAGTATATATATATATATTTATTGAATTTTCACTTGAATACATAATATTTATGTTTGTTTCAGCCCTGATTATTTTGTTTCTAAGAGACGCCACTGAAATTGAGGACGTTATATCTAAAAAAGAGGTACAGGACAGTCTAAAGGAAGTTACGAGTAAAACCATAAACGATTTTCGAAAAACGCCTTTCATTAATTGCCAGACTCCACAGTTTTTTCAATAATATTGAACCAAAACTATTATGATTTATTCAATATTCAACAATTATATTAATTAGATAAATAAAGATACTAAAGTAAAACGGTGCATCATTTTCCTATTTTATTTCTATATAAATAGATCGCAAATGTTTAATTCTAAGTGATAATTTTACATCATATTATCAAAAGATATTTAATTACCTTGATTTCATAAAATAATAGCATTGGCAAACATGGTTAACAGCCACAGAAATTATATGAGCAGTAACACCAAAAAAATATGATATATAATGAAGTATACAAATTTATTATAACTTGTAAGTACTCATAATGGTAATATATATCAAGAAGCCCTACTACCTTCAAAGATATTATAATGTAGCTACATATAATACAAAATATATTTACTTTTTCACCGTCTAAAATGTATAATATATTTTCATTAACAGTTATGAAATGCGCTTACTTAAAACTTATTGTATCGAATCGAAAATAATAAAATAAATAACTAAATACTTTAAAATGTCATATTGAAATTCTAATTTTCCTAATATGATATCAATTCTATAAAATTGTGAGGTCTATAAAATATACTGCAATTGTTTTACACGTAAGTCACAAATCATTCCCTGGTAAATAGTCGAGGGAAACTTTCACCCAATGTTTAAATGTTCTTTGCTGTACAGAATGAGGTTCAACGCCTATTTGCACTATATAATTCCCTTTAAGGTCCCGAAGGAATGGTATATATACTTATTTACTTTACTTTACTTATGGTTTTATCTGAAAAGCAGGAGAGAGCATGTTCCCTTTAAAAATGTCACTTTGTGGTCAGGGATCAAGGTAATACATAAAGCCATTAAATATTTCCTTTAATAAATCTTGTTATTAAAATATCAATAATAACCTGAGTTGAAACACTGTAAATAATTTACTTTCATTAAGAGAAAGTGAAAGAATATAGTATAACTAACACTATTACTTAGAATTTAAATTAGCATAAACAAAAGCTATTTACATTCTATGAAATTATTTCTATAGTTCGACTCAGTTTGTGGATAGCCCTTGAAGTACAACTGGGTTTTGTTGTAATCCACTTCCTCTCGTGGATTATCTTTCTGATAATCGTCTACATTGAAATTTCCATTCGAGGGAATATGTTTCATTTTTTGAATATTGTACTTTTTTAGGTAAGTTTGGTTTTTGTTGTAAAACTCTATCTACCACGACAGATAAGATGTTCTCAGTAAACTCAGTAAATTGTTTATTACGTGTTGGTATGATGATATAAAGATAAAATAAGCAATTTAGGGGAACATAACTATCGAATATTTGATGTTATGGAGTCTAGTGATATTGCACAATGCTTCTGGATTATAATGAATGTGATATGAGAAGACGTTACAAGGAGGTATCGGCCATCATGTAGGTGGGCTATCATGTAGATGTCCAACCTCCTCGGAGGCTCGGCCAGCCAAACTCCTCGCATAAGGTAGGAAAAGTCATTACAGCAGCCTACGTGAACCAACAGGTAGAAGACCAACCTCTTCGGAGCCTCTGGTAACCTATCTCCTTACATAAAAGAGGAGAAGACATTACCACAGATTACGTGAACTAGCAGGTAGTGCGCTCTGGCAACCTATCTCCTCACATAGAGTAGGAGAAGACATTACAACAGTTTACGTGGATCAGCAGGTAGAAGTTCAAACTCCTCGGGGGCTCTGGCAACCCATCTCCTTACATAATGTAGGAGAATACATTACAACAGGTTACGTGGATCAGCAGGTAGAAGTCCAACCTCCTCGGGGGCTCTGGCAACCTATCTCCTCACATAGAGTAGGAGAAGACATTACAACAGGTTACGTGGATCAGCAGGAAGAATCCCGAATTTCTCGATTGTTCTGCCAACCTATCCCCTCACATAAGGTAGGAGAAGAAATTACTATAGGTTACGTAGACCAGCTGGCAGCGCACAATGGCAACCTATTTCTCTCACATAGTGTAGGAGAAGCCATTACAACAGCTTACGTGAACAAACAGGTAGAAGACCAACCTCCTTAATGACTGTTAAAACCTATCTCTTTACATAAAATAAAAGAAGACATTACAAGAGGTTACGTGAACCAGCAGGTAGCGCGATCTGGCAACCTATCTCTTCACATAGAATAGGAGAAGTCATTACAACAAGTTACGTGGACCAGCAGGTAAACGTCAACCTCCTTGGTGGCTCTGGCAATATATCTCCTTACATAAAGTAGGAGAAGACATTACAACAGGTTACGTAGACCAGCAGGCAGCGCACTCTGGCAACATATCTCTCTCACATAGTGTAGGAGAAGCCATTACAACAGCTTACGTGAACAAACAGGTAGAAGACCAACCTCCTTAATGACTGTTAAAACCTATCTCTTTACATAAAATAAAAGAAGACATTACAAGAGGTTACGTGAACCAGCAGGTAGCGCGCTCTGGCAACCTATCTCCTTACATAGTGTAGGGGAAGCCATTACAACAGCTTATGTGGTCCAGCAGGTAGAAGTCCAACCTCCTCGGTGGCTATGGCAACCTATCTCCTTGCATAATGTAGGAAAAGACATTACAACAGGTTACGTAGAACAGTAGGTAGCGTTACACCAGCCTGCGTGAACCAACAGGTAGAAAACCAACCTCCTTGGTGACTCTGGCAACCTATCTCCTTACATAAAATAGGAGAAGGCATTACAACAGGTTAAGTGAACCAGCAGGTAGCACGCTCAGGCGACCTATCTCCTCACATAGGGTAGGAGAAGGCATTACAACAGGTTACGTGGACCATCAGGTAGACGTCCAACCTCCTAGGTGGTTGTGGTAACCTATCTCCTTAAATAAAGTAGGAGAAGACATTACAACAATTTACGTAGACCAGCAGGTAGCACTCTCAGGCGACTTATCTCCTCACATAGAATAGTAAAAGACCAATCTCCTCGGAGGATCTCCCAACCTATCTCCTCACATAAGATAGGAAAGGTCATTACAACAGCTTACGTGGACCAACAGATAGATTACCAACCTCTTTGGAGGATCTCGCAACCTATCTCCTCACAAATGGTAGGAAAATTCATTACAAAAGCTTACGTGGTCCAGTAGGTAGAAGTTTAACCTTCTCAGAGGTTGTGACAACCTGTTTTCTCACATAAAGCAGGAGAAGAAGTGAGATATTTCAAGCACATCATAATATTAAATTCCATAAAGAAAATGTATTAATCAACCAATCAACCAACCTGGAGAAGTCATTGTTACCAGGAAAAGGATATCGTTCGCTCTAATAAGACGTGAAAAACGAAAGATATTATGAGTCGTACCAAATTTTCGTTTATTGAAGTTGCACGCTCGTCGTGAAAGATGCTGTACATAGGCAGCTGTAGAGGGAATGTAACTTAGCATATTTCCGCACCCTTCAAGGTCAGTCACTGGTTGTATACACAGTTACATTTTTTAGCTTAAGTTGAAGCTGAGTCCATATGCTAACGTCAATTGACTCTGATTTTATTGCATTCCCACAGGGTTCAATATAATAATGCGGTTAAATTATTTCACATGGCCTTGAACTGTACGATGTGTTGCACTAGAAAAAGCTACTGTACGCGAGCTCCCGTTTGGTGACTTTTGAATTATCTTTTGATCATGCTGAGCGTCCATCTTCAAAAAACGCAATTGCGTTACTGACCTAAATGTTTGGAGGTTAAGTGTAACGGGAATGTAAGAATTCGTTAATAAATTCTTTACCTCAGTAAATGTTTGTCAGTGTTTTAGTCAAAAAGTAAAAGACGTCTGATGCTAGACAATGCGGATCTTGCTATTTTAAACCAATCAGATACTTGAAAGAATAGAATTAAAAATACCAGTGCTCTGTAAATATTCCTCCCCTCAAATGGAACGTATGAAACTATAAGTCAATTTCAAATAGGACAGATATTGAAAAAAAAAATTAAAAAGTGTAACTAAATTGATTAAATAATGAAAAACTGTATTCCAATGTATTTAAATTTTGAATACATTTTTCCCAAGTTTTATGTTCACTAACGTAGTGACATGTTAGCCCGAACGCAGCATATTTTCTGAAACTACGTTCTAAATAAAGTTTGTAGGTACTCGCTGGACTGAGCGACAAAAATGTCTATTTTTTATGGCTTTCTGACTGATTATGTTTAATGGAAAATATATTACACTTACAATTGCATTTTGTTTTACAATATACTCTTACATATTGCAAAGGAAAATAAAGAATTTTGTAAATTTTTGAACAAAACTCATAAAAGATATCAAAATTCTTTAGATCAAATATATATTTTTTAAATTGTTTTTTTTTATTATTTTGCACGTTGAAGATTTCTCTCCGTGCAAAGCCTACACAGTCAGGCCTCATTTAAAAATTAGTCAGTGGAACTACTATACAGAGATGAATATTTCAAATAAAGAAATATTCAATAGAACTCTTAGTAGAAAGTAACATATTTTGGTAATAACAAAATAATGTAGTTAATAGAAAATCTATAATGGATGTGGAAATTAATTATGTTTAAATTTTATTTAAATTATTTAGGTGATATAGATTCCTAAAATGTGTTAGAGGTGCATGGGGAAGTTCTACATGAGAGTATGCAACTCATTAACCTTATATAGAATTATTTATAATATTATTTGTCGAAGTATAAATACATTATTATATTTCTTAATTTTTGTATTATATTATAGAAGTTTTATACTGTATTATATTGTATTGTAAAAGTTGAACATGTATAATTAAACACCTACACACACACACACATACACACAGACACATACACACACACACACACACACACACTCAATCTTTTATATATATATATATATATATATGTGTGTGTGTGTGTGTGTGTGTATGTGTGTGTGTGTGTGTGTGTGTGTTTTGGTGTGTGTGTGTGTGTGTGTGTGTGTGTGTGTGTATAATACAATGATGCATGATATAAAACATATAAAACATATGTTAAATATATATACATATATATATATATATATATATATATATATATATACATACATATATATATATTTATTTATTTATTTATATAAACAGATGTGTCTATGGCTCGAACAGGAGAGTCCCGTATAATTTCTCCCACTCCTGAATCCACAGATTATTTATAAAAATTGTATCAGGTCTATTTCTTGATCAACATATTTTGATAAACTATTTAATCTCTTGTTTGTTAATGTGAAGCAAATGTGTTTATATATGTTTTTTAACCATGAAAGCTTGTTATTTGGTGTAAATACAGTGACTTTTATTATTTTTGGAACCATTGTTTTATTAGGGGAACCAATTGTTTCAGCATTTAAGTAAATACTTAATTCTCTGTTAATTATATGTACGGAAGGGATTAAAGGGTTAACTTTAGATTGAGAAAGTGTATTATTGTTTTACTATATTTGACAATTTAATTTTGTATACCATGTTACATAAAATATTTCTGTCCTAATATCGCGTAACACATCCATCATAACGCTTATTAGAATATTACTTTGGAATAAAAGCTTCTAATTCAGATTAAAACAATCGTAGTAAGGACGTTTTGTTATTTCCGTAACCTTCTTTGTAGTGATGTCTTTATAGCATTGATCGAAGTTATGTTTAGAGATTACCTCATCATAGGTAGCCCGATCTCTCAAGAAAAACACCACAGAACCTGTGAAGGAAATAAAAAACGTGAGTAAAATTGCTATAAATTGCATCATAACATTATAATTAACCAGTGTATTATATATTTTTTAACCTAATATTTACCTATTTATATTTGGTTGATCTATTATAACAAAAGGCAAACACGAATTATAAATAAATGATACTTAACTAAGTGAATACGTAAGGGCTTACTTTCTGATGCGTTTCGAAACAATCGTTCCTTTTACGAAGCTAAGCCTCTACTGGCGGCGTCGCGTTAGGTACAAAGTTTGTCGGGATGGATTTATGACTGTGGATGGGGTGAGTTATTTTGGTTGTGCGCTATTTAATGGAAAAGGGTGTTGGCTTCAAAATGTGTGAGATCATTTATTGTTTTTTTAATCTGTTTCCTAGTGTTTGCATATCTCGTACTTTTCTAAAGATGTTAGTTTTTTACTTTGTTTTAATATGTGCAGAGTGATGAAATTAATATGTATGTCCGTGTGTGTGTGTGTGTTGCGTAATTGATTTTGGGTTGGTTTGGCAAAGTGTTCTTCGATGCGTGTATAGAATGAGCTACCGGTTTTGGCCAATATAATACCTGGGTAAGTTGTAATGATTGTCTCAGTTTTTATATCGGCCAAATTGGTAGGTCAATCTAAACCCGCTTCGAAGAACAAATTTGCCAAAGAAACCAAACAAACCTAGACTTTAGCAGAACCCAGAAACCCAGAATGAAAGCTTATTGTCTGTCTTAGCTTATATTTAGGTTAAATTATAAAACGGGTTATATCTATACCAAATTTGTTTCGATATTGTTTATTCTAGTTGTAATTCCAGAAGTTTTTATTAAATAATTTTTAACATAGCAATATTTGAAATTTATCTCAATATTATTCAAGAAGTCTCAATTTACCATTATTTATCTTGTTTAATATCCTTATTATTATTCGTAAACGAGTTCTTTATGTAGTTCTTTCACTCTTGTGTTTTGTCTTACCGTATTACTATTGGCTTGTGATATTACTGTTTGTCATATCGTGTAATATTTGTGCTAATATTGAGTATTGGTTGTTGTAATAATGTAATTGTAGGGCCGTAAAGCTTGTTTTTACTGCCGTTCACTATTCCGTGGCATTTCTGGATCAATAAACACAATACAATTTTAAAAAAATCATTGGTTGTAAAGCTTAAAAATATTGTGGCTATGGTGAATTACTTTTAAAAACACGATTTGTAAAATCCTAAAGGCCCCTCTTCACCTAAACACCTAAACCTTACAGTATAATAAAAGCTTCTATATTACGTCACTTAGTGTAATAATTGAAGAAAATTAGGTTAGACATAACCTATATAAAATCTGGATCGCTAAAGGCAAACTTGACAAGGCACGGGACAGTATATTAATGTTTCAAATTCACGCAGGCCCCTGTGACATATACACATGTTGAAAACATAGCGAAAACTTTATTACAAGGTATGTGTTTAATGTTTTTTACCTGAGTAATACGTATCTGTAACAATGGCACAAGAGTAGCCTGTGATGTAGGTTTCATAGTCAGTGCAGGTGATAGTTAGGTCAAAGGTGAAGTTTGCTGCTGTGTCTGAAACATTCATAGATCTAT
>JBAIZL010000059.1:617500-622500 GCA_036971475.1 Prosapia bicincta
ACAAAATACGTTTAAATCCAAGCAATACGTTTGGTACAAATCTATCTATTTAGTTTACAAGTTAAACGTAAAAAATGTTTCTCAGACAGTAAATCTTTTAAAACAAATTAACTAGTAGATTTCTTTTTATACAATAACATTATTTTAAAGTTTAAGCATACAAATATTAACAGACTGAAAATGGATTGGCATTAATAAGGTACTTGTTTCTTAAACACAAATTAAAAAAATATCCATTTAATTTATTATACAAACGGTATAGATGAAAAAACTTATTTTGTATATTGGCACTACTGCCAGGTTCTAAAATTGTTATCAAATGTAAAAATAAAAAATGCATTTCAAAATAGAAAAATATTACTACAAATGTACTTATCAAAAACACTAAGATAATACGTGTAAATACAGTTCCCTTCTAGTACCCCCCCCCCACCTCCGCTTACAACTAGGGACCTTACTCTTCTGATGTTGAAGTCTTTGACTGGGGTGGGACTCTTGCAGGACACCTCAGCGTAGGCAGCGCTGGAAAACGCCAAGACCATGATTGAGGATAACCAGCCCATCTTTCTGTAATATCAGCATATAGTAACTTCACTGCTCTTAACATGGAGAAAATACTCGTATAATCGATTTACTTATGTCTTACAATAATTTCTTAAATTTATTGGAAAAACCCATTTTGTTCTTAAAGAATTTTGAACATACATACAAACGACACCAGTTTATAGAATCGCATATTCCTCATTTATTACGTTTTACACCCGTTCAAAGATGTTTACAGCTAAACATTTTTTTGTTGAATATCACTGTGGAAGGAAAATTATTTTAAAAGTTCAAATATTTATTATGAAAATGGATTTTTGTATAAAATTAATTATGTGAATTGACTATTACGTTTCACGTAAAGAACATAAATCATATCCACACCTCTGCTCAAAAACAGATTTACACATTTTACGGATAATTTTGGTTTTATTTCAGATAATCAATTACCAAATATATTACGTAAATACTTTATAGGTAAGTACGACTGAACGAATAAGGGTATATGCAAATATTTGAAGGTCTAAGAGAAAACTATCAACTTACTGTGTTGAAGTGTTTCGAAAGCGTCGTTCCTAACCAACTACTGGCTGAATTCGCTCAAGGTTGCAAACGTATGGTTGCTGAGTGAGGATGAGAGTGGGATAGTCGGGTGGAGTATTGCGTATTGAAATAGGATGTTTGACTCGAAGTGTGTGTGTTTGTGTGTGTGTATGTGTGTGTGTGTGTGAGTGTATGTGTGTGTGTGTGTGTGTGAGTGTGTGTGTGTGTGTGTGTGTGTGTGTGTGTGTGTGGTCGTTTAAAATATGTTTATGTTAAGGTATGTCTGTATACTAAATATTTCTATAGTAGATAGTTTGTGCTTTAACTTATTACGTGGATAACGTTTAGTCTGTGTGTCTGTGTATATGTGTTGGGTGGTTTGTGTTGCGTGGGTAGATTTCGTCTTAATGTTTTTATGTCGTTAATGTGTCCTTTGTATCTTGTGTGGAATTATCTATACAGTTTGGCCAATATAAAATGTTGCACAGTTGTTACAAATTATTTTGTATATGACGGATTGATTGTATTTGTTTGTTTGTTGCTGTTGAAAGGGCTGTATGTGTTTTTTAAATGGATGTTTTTTAGGATATTTGGTAATATAGTTGTCCAAAGTGATTGGTATTTTATATTACGTTCAGTTTGTCACTGAAAATATTTATTTTTACAAATTTTACGGTATGCATGAAATGTGGATAGAACTGCATTGATTTGGTATAATTCTATTTAGTTTACATATGCCTTATAAGAGTTATTTAAAACGTTAAAAAATCAGTGTTTAAGAGCAGAGATTAATCAAAGTGAACAGAGACTCACAGATACAGATCTTTACAGGCTGAATAAATAACTTTAATTAGGAAAACGTTTATCTCTGTTACAAATACATTATTATAAACTATTGATAAAAAGGAGTGTATATCTTGGAAAGGTTAAAGAATATGACTAGCGCAAACTAAAAACAAGCAACACCGTCCTTACGGTGGAGCAACAGCTTCAGGCCTGGTGCTGAGGTGGCTTAACTCGCGCTAAAATATAAGTCAAATGTTTTGGTTGAATTAAAATAGAATAATGTGAAGATATACGGGACTAAAATATCTGTCTTGTTATCCTCGTAATATGTTAAACTACTGATGAATGACAAAAGCTACGAACGCGATATGGGCATCGAGACCGAAAAATTGCAAAACATTGTGTGATAGCGACGGTGGTTCAATCCTGGAAAATAAAAAAAATTATTTTGTGTGTTTATAAACGAAGTGGATGAATAACAATTGCTCAAAACAAACTTTTTGCCCGCAATTTTTAAAAATTTTCCGTTGTTAGACCACTTTTTAAAAAATGGCCTCGCAAAATTGTTTTAATCCAGGCCTCACATTTGCTAAGGGCGTTTCTGTCCACAAGGAGTCGTTTTTGATACAATTCCATCAAATCAATGAAGATATTCAGTTTACGGTTTATTATCTTGCGTTAAAGAATCACAGTTTGTTACACGTTGAAAATATTATAAATTATTAAATATAAGTTAACCTGAAAACATGATTTGGGTGTTTTATTGTACGTAATATACAAAATTTAAGTTGTAGAATAAAATTTAAGAATACATTAACAACTGGTATGATAATAAGATACTACTAGCGAAGTCTTCGTCTGCAATAAAAGGAACTAATATCAGTTTTTACTGAAATCGATCCTTTTTTAAAAATTTATTTGGTTTTTAAAGTATAAAATGATTTGTTGTGAATTTGAATATCATTATTTCAAATATATAGTTATGATTTATTTCTCTGAAAGAATATTTAATATTACACTAGTCAAAATTTTTTAAATCGGTCAATCTATAAAGTTTATTAGTAAGATGAAAAATTATTTAACAGGCAGATTGTTCAGTAAAAAGACGGTTGCCTGAATCCCGCTTCACACAGGTTTGCTTACCTGAAGAGTTCCTTAAGGATTGTTGCTTTCAGTTTAGAAAGTTATGTTTTATACACAGATTTATATACGACTTCACATATCAGTTATCTAATGTGGGACACTATGTAGATAAAAAATATAGTAAATGGCATAAGGTTTTGATACTTTTATGGCCGTAGCCTAGAAGAGGGATATATTTCTCATCAAGTTGAGGTAAAGTATTCAGTATTGCAATTAAAGGTGTTTGCTCTGATAAAAAGTGTTCAAGGGTTATGATATTTACATCACGTCACTGAAGAACCAAATTAATTCGTTGCAGAACACTGGTTTTATTATTTTGTATTTATTATAGATTTTTTCACTAAATCTTTACTTACTATGAAAATATTGGAAAACAACCCAATACCACAGAAATAATAAAAAATAACACTTAATACAAGTTACATAAGATCAAACCCTTAAGTATATTTCGATTAATTTGTCTTATTACAAAATTACAATATTCAATATTTTTAAACCGTTTGATATTTCTTTTAAATTACCGTCATCAATCCCTCTGATAATGCTGACATTACCACCGAATGTAAATAAGCGTTTAATCTTAAGTAACTTGAATTAACTGTTATGTGTGATTACTTGTGTGGTATTGGGGTTGTTTCCAATATATATTTTATTGCAATATATTTTACCACTGTGCTCTTGATATTGTGTATATATCTTTATTTGTTAACATTAACAATGACTCATGTATCCTTAGTAAGGGGTGTATTAGATAAGTCCAATTGTTTTTTCTACCTTTGCAAAAAGGACAATATTTTTTAAATTAAAAATATGTTATTACTTTTCTTCACTAGTAACTAATTTTTTTAAATAAATAAAACGCACTATCAACAATATAAAAATATTTTATTTTATTACAATTACTTTATGTACATTTCGATTACATGGTAATTACCTTCAGAAGTTTATTTATTATTATAATATATTTAATATATGATCATAATGTACTTATATTGGAAGTGATGTATATAGTCTAATTATAGCAGTCGTCAAATATGGTTCTGTGAATCTCCTTCACAGGGTTTGTTGTAACTTCTCTGATGCATCTTTGCAAGTAACCCTTAGAAACTACACGGTTATACACAGTTATATCTCTTATGAACAAAACCACGAAAGCTGTAATAAAAAAACATAGTACTAGGTAAATTATTTCCAAGATATGTTTAAAAATTGTGAAAATAATAAATATATTACAGCAAATTTTATTTGAACATTTTGAGACATTTCCCCCTAGTAATTAACGTCGGCTAATAATTCATACACTAAAAATTGTTGACTTTTTATTTAAGCTATAGATTAGAAAAACGAGAAAAGTTCTAAAATTGTTATTATGAAGAGTGAAATGCTTTTATGGGATTTAACGGGAAAGAATTTTGGGAATCGGAAATAATTTTTCTTGCCTACATAAATCCTCATAATACTGAACAATAACTTTTACATATTTAGAAATAAATACAATACTTTTTACGAGGGGCATAGCAATGGTGAGGTTTTCGGGGGGCACAGCCCAGGGGGAGGTGATGGAGCCCATTACTGTTGAACAGTTTTTATTTTTAGAAATTATATTTTATGCTATTTTGGCACTGAAAATTACACAATTGTTGGGTCTTCGTCAAACTCTTATGCTAAGTCCTTAGTGATATTTTATAGGTTAATAGTTTTCTGCTACAATTAAATAATTTAAGGGTTAAAGTGTACCTGTGCCCTTCCCTTGCTACCCCTGCTACTTACTTTAAAACCCTACAATTTCGTGGCACAAACGTTTGACCAGAATAATTTGGATAAAGCAGAAGTTCTATAGCACTACGCTATGGTTTATAACGCGAGAGAATATGTTACATTTTCAGGCTAACAAAATTAATTTGTTTCCAATTTAATATATAACCACTACATAAAAGTATCACAAAAAATAAAACTATAAATGTTATGTTAATATATTTTTACGA
>JBAIZL010000059.1:627500-630000 GCA_036971475.1 Prosapia bicincta
ATTACAAGAAATCAATTTAATAGACTATTTTTTAAGAAAGGAAATATTCGAAGTTCTCGAATTGTAAATTATAAATTATATGACTGATAAAAAAATCTTATGTAACTAACTTATAGATAAAGTTGTATGTTTGTAGTAGCATCACTGATGATGACGACATAAGTCATCGAAACTCGTATGTAATTAAAGATTTATAATTTTGAGTTGTATATTTTCATTTTGCCTTTAACCCTAATTCACAAGCCAGATCGAATAATATTTATATCTTATATAGGTCCTTAAAAGGACAGAAATATATTTCACCAACTCTTATATAACCCACTCACTCACCCTTATCACATTCCTTAATGTGCAACTCACAAACGTACCACTCACTTTCCTTATAAATCCCAATGTCAGAGGTATCAATATCGCATTCTCTTTTGTTGTTAATCCCTTTCTCACACGTCCCACTCACTCACCCTAATCAGTCCCCCATATTTCCGTTATTTTCCCCTGTATTTTACCTATCCTTTCTAATAATAACCCCATTCACAGTTGCTCTTTATTTACAAATCAAACTGTGTATTGAAACATAATGAAATGATGTTTCACAGCTTATCAACTCGGTTTTAAAATATACAAGACCAAAGCTCTGGGTGGTTTTAAGAAACAAAAGAACAAAGGTTTGAGTTATAAAACCACAGCTCTTAACGGCTCCACAGCTACCAGTAGTGCAAAAAAGTAAATGACCACAGTTCTGAATATTGAAAAAAACTCAAAGCCTAAGAAGCCTCAAAGAGTAATGGGAAGAACTACAAGACCATGGGTACAAGTTTTGCAAGAGCTAAAACTTAACGGATACGAGTAGTGTCAATAACTTAAAGACAACATCTCTGAGTTGTGGCAAAAACTCAAAGCCTACCGCTCTGACTCGTACCAAAAACTCAAAGCCTACAGCTCTGAGACATGTCAAAAACTCAAAGCCTACAGTTCTGAGTAATGGTAAGAGCTACAAGTCCATGTATACGAGTAGTGGCAAGAACTAAAAGACAAAAGGAGTATAAGTTGTTTAAAACCTTGTGGTGACAGGTTTTGGTAGGGACAAACCAGGTCAGAGGTTAACTGTCCCTGGTGTTATGTTTATTGAGGTTTTGTAATTGCAAATACCAAGTTTCTAGTAGATATACCTCTTGTGAAGATCTAATAGTTATAAACTTGTAAATTTTAAGAATAATGATAGCTTAGTGTTTTTATTTTTGTGGGTTTAAATATAAAATATTTTATGGTTAAAGGAAGCTTGAATTTTTCTTCTTTGAAACGGGTCAGCAGCTAGTGAATTTTTAAAAAAATTAATAAAATAAAAAATGTATCACATATTTAGAGTGTAGATAGGCCCTATGGTAAATATCATTCATAAAATCTGTATTTGATTATAGTTTCTAAGTAATTGCATTCTCGTAACGTATACAGAGATCACTCATACAAGATGTTACATAAAAATAGGACACATATACAAGAGATCACATATACAAATACAAGAGGTCACGTGTGCAAGAGGTCACAGATACAAGAAATCAGGTATACAAGAATTTACTTATAAAAGAAGTGACATATACAACAGGTCCCATATAAATTGAAAGAGATCACATTTAGACTACAAGAGGTTCGTGTTAAACCTGTTACAGCTACAGGAGGTCACGTGCACAAGATGCCACAAAAATGCAAGAGGAAACATTTTAAGAGGTTATAAATACAAGGTCACCTATTGCCTGAATTAAATCACATATGTAACAGGTTACACAGATAAAATGTACATATACCTATACAATTGGATACATATACAATATTTCATAATTCATTTTAAATAGAAGGATTTTTATAATCTAATTAATTGACACAGATTTTATATTTCTAATTTTCACATTTTTTGTGAACACCACACTGTTGCAGCTAATTGGAAAACCTTAAAGAAACTAAAAATTAATAATAAATAAAAATAAACATGACAGATTTTAGAGATCATCTCACTTATCAACTTTAATCTTCATTCCCGTGATAAAATTTTGCAAATATCACAAGTCATTGATTCATCAGACAACTTTACAATTTCTAACTTTTATCAAGAAGAAATACTAATTGTGAATTTACCATTGGGTTTATTTGAGGATGTAATCAATGCTATATATATATATATATATTTAATATTCTCTATTGTAAAATTCCATTGTTTTGTCACAATAGTTTTACTGCTCCACTCGCAAACCTAATTTAGAGTTTGCGTCATTAGCCTTGAGTACTGTTCTGTATTACGCACTATTAACTTGTTTCTGAAAAAACAAAAATACTATTTTGTGATACGCCTTGTTTTTCCACACTTGAACACGAAGATTAGTTTTAGGTAGCTTAAAACTTTTGTATATAAATAGTACATATTATATGATAGGTCTATATCTGTTTTAAAAGAAACATAGGTGTGACTAGAAAAATAAATTTCATTACACTGACTCAGACTTTGTTT
>JBAIZL010000059.1:635000-640000 GCA_036971475.1 Prosapia bicincta
TAATACAAATTCATAAAATTTTACAATATTAACATTTAATATTATTACCAATATAATAACTTTAAAACTGTTAGTCTATTGCACAAACGTTCATTAGAATTGCTTTATTTTATTTTATTGACCATAGTTATTTACAAAATAATTAAAATCATAATATTTATATTTCAATCATACTGCAATACCTAATCCATTTAAATATAACGTATATGTCCTGGACTGAATATCAAAATATAATTGTGAGTTAGAAGCATTTGGAAATAAAACATTATTGTACAATAAAACGCACGGTATTGGTTAAATATTGTTCAGTTATTTGTACAATAAAACAACAATGCGTAAAATATTGATAATGTATTTTCTAGTAAGATTATGCTAAGTTAAGATATTATTTCCTTAGGGCAGTTGACGAAAGGAATTGTAGGTATCTGTGCCAACGGCTTGTTCGTCACCTCCTTGAAGCATCTCTGTACATCTGAGTTAGCCACTACCTGTTCGTATGTTTTTATGTCCCGCAACAAGAATAGTATGAATTCTGAAACAAATCAAACATCAAAAGCTTTCATTACTATGGTTGTAAGGTTAGGTTAGGTTTGGTTAAGTTAGCTAAGGTTAGGTTAGGTTAAAATAAGTTAGGTTAGGTTAGTTAAGGTTAGGTAAGGTTAGGTTTAGCAAGTTTTTATCGACAAATTAATCGTGACGTAAGTGGGGTTATGTTTCAAGAATTATCCACAGGACGAGATGGTTAGGTTTAAAGCCAGTGATGGCACATTCCAATCCTAAAACAACTAATATTTATTTTTTCACTGCATAAACACTCTACGCACCCGTCTGTGTAAGTAAACACTTGCAGATAAAGATTTTAATTAGGTTTATAAGTATAAAATAAAGAACTTTCTGTTGTGTGAGGAGTTACAAAGTTCAACTGTGGTGAGAATGAAGGTCCTTTGCACCTGATTTATTTGGGAGCTATAGGCTATAAGCTTTGAAAAAAGAAATTTAACGAAAATGGTTCGCGAATGCTTGGTTGAAATGCGAAGCGTTGAAAACGTTAGAGATCTTTTTACTTGTTGACTAAAGTTACAGGATTTTCAAAATTACAACAGGATGAATCCTAATCGGCCTCCTGTAGCATGACAATGAACTGGAGCGGCCGTTATGGATTCAACTTTTAAATAACACTAGTTTACGTTATAAGCATGATTAGATATGTTGTTAGGTTTATAGGTTTATAGAATATTTAAATGTATTTCGAAAAACAAGTAATGTTTTTTTTTCATAAAGCATGTTCGTCTTATAAGTTTTGGGTAGATTCCTTCTTTGACACTTTTCGGTATAACTCCATTATCAAATCTTTAAGCTTTTGATTTGAAATTTATTTTAAGGTTTCAATAATTAACACGGGAGTTTTATTGTTTCGGGAGCTAATCCGGACGCGTCAAGGAAGTATTTTAAAGTTTTGATAATGGAGTTATTACGAAACGAGTCAACGAAGAATAATGTTTTGATTATAGGAAAGGGAAAAAGTGTACTCATATGTATACCAACATTCATAACAAAAATGAAGATGAGAAATAAAAACCTCTCTTTCGTGTTATATCTACCTGATGTAAATGTTGGCGTCACCTCTGAACAAACGTAGACTGCTGCAAAAGTGGTATAGTCAGTACACATGACGGTGAAGTCGTACTCGAAATTTTGGGCTTCGTCTGGAAAGAAATCCGTTACATTAAATATATAGCTTATATCTAAAAATATTTTGTTATGATATGGAGAAATATTGAAAAAAAATAATAATTCAATATCAGCTGAGAAAATCGTAACGTAATTTCACTTCTTTAGAAAACATGTACTGCGCAAGAAGTAAACCGAAAACCTATTAAAAAAACAATATGTTTATAACAGATATAAAAGTATATTGAATAGTGTAATAATAATTGTGAATATCAAAATTTCAATCGAAGAAAATTGTTAAATTATTTGTATAGTCCCTAATATCCAACAAATATAGATTGCACTAAATTTACTTATTTCAGTTTTTTAATACTTTTAAATTTTTATTTAAATATATTTTTAAAAATCAATATAAATAATTTTACTGAAATAAATATTAGTGTTAAAAACAGTATCTTCAAATACCTAAATACATTTTATAGACTATTCTAATGGTAAATAAATGTAATAAATATTTTGATTATTTCGACAATTTAGTTACTAAAGATATTTTTACTATGTTGAAGTCTATTTATGTGGTTTTCAAGCTATTATTACATATGGCTCATTACGTATTCCTCTAACAATGCACAGATATTAGATAAGTAAACATAAGTAAACGTAGACAGCCACTTACTATACTTTTTTAATAGGCCTTTACGGGGGTTCGGTAAGTAATATGTCCCTCGCAGATCTGACTTTTTCCCTGACCTGAAAATAATAATCCTCATAATATATTCATGTTTTAATATATAGTTTTATATTATAAATGACCACAAACTCACACGCGAGCAATATCATTTAGACACAATATTGTTTACCCTTTTTTCATCACGTTTTCTCTGATTGATATTTTGACCTACGAATGTTTTTTTAAAAAACTGCATGTAATAATTCAAAAACACAATTAATAGTTAATGGCTAAACAAAACCGTTTCACAAGTTAAATCTCCAATAACTTTTAATTATAGTCTTTGGTTAATGTTTAACCATTTAAAAAATAATGTTTAACCGAACAATCATTTTACTACATAAATCTCTACTTCTTTGATTTCACAAAAGAAGTATAGAATGAACAATATATTAAGGGAAAACCTAAATAATTATCCAATGGAGATATCATTGGTGCTTATGTATAGGTGAAATAAAAAATATGGTTTTAGAATAGTTATTGCATAGCTAAATGGTCTTTCTCTACTAAAAAGGCATCTCTACCTTTAATAATTTACAAAAGTATTTTCAGAATGGTCAATACATAACTGTAAAACTATTTACAATCTAAATATCCTGTCGTAGTGCCATTGATACTTACGTTTGAAATGACTTTTTGGAATAGAAAAGTCTTAGCCAAACGATTTATCTTACGAGATTCATCTCTACATCTTATATTTTGCAAAAATATTTTCAGAAAGGTCAATACATAACTGTAAAACTATTTAAAATATAAATATTTATTGGTAGTGTCATTGCTACTTACGTTTAAAAGAGATTCAAACAATCTTTTCGTAATATTTAAGGCATAATCGAAGGATTTATCTTGCGAGATTAATCTCTATATAGTTTATTTTGAAAAAAATATTTTTACAATGGTCAATACATAACTGTAAAACATTTTACAAGCAAAATATCCAATGGGAATGTTATAGGTACTTATGTTTGAAGTACTTAAGAAAATGTTTTTGGAATAGGTAATGCATAACCGAACTATTTGATTACAGGATTTGTTTACAGGATTTTTCTCTACATATTTTAATTTACAAAAATATTTTCAGAATGAGTAATACATAACTGAACATTATTTTACACGTTAAATACCCAATGCTGATGACATTGGTACTTCGGTTTGAAATTTATTAAAAAAAATGTTTTTGGAACGGGTAACATCTAACTTAATAATATTTCACATGTTCAATATCCATTTTATTGTCCATTTTATTTGGGTTTGAAAAACTTTTAAAAATGTTTTCGGATTGGGTAATGCATTACTAACCTAAGCTTTCATGATTCTTCTCACCACTTGTAGTCCAGCCAATGAAGGTAAAATCTGTTATGATATCCGAATTGCGTTCTTATGCACCGATTTTCATGAAATTTTGGGGTTAAGCTCTACTTACCCTTCACTACAAAATCGACTATATGTTGATGTGCGGTCATCATATTTAGGGGTGAAAACTACCCTTTTTTTCAAAATCCTAATAAAATTGCAATTAAAGCCTTTAATCGTTATTAAAATGCCGAATGGTCATAGTTCAATGCTTTGGGTCATTATTTGTGATTTACCACAAAGTTTTAACCCTTATCTCCCACCCCTATTATTATAAACATTTTTAAAAAATCAATTATTTGATATTTTTTTTGTTATTGAATACAATAAAATTCACATTCAATTTACACGTTTACATCCTTTACAGCGTATTTCATTTTCAATTAGCTTTTCAACCCTTTTAAACTACCCTTAAAAGTGTTTTACTACGATTTAGGTTCTTATGCATCTATTTTTACAAAACTTTCAGAATAAGCTATATTAGCCTTCCATTGTAAAATCCTCCCTATGCTAAGATATGATTATGTTTCTTAAGGGTGAAAACTACCCCTTACTGGACTTTTTGATAGAATTGTAATTAAAGCATTTATTACAATAATGAAACGTTGAATGATGACATTTTGATGGTTTGGGTATGTTTGTGATTTACCACAATGTTCCGACCCTTATTAACCCCCCCCTATTAATAAAAGGTTTTTTTTAAACTCCTTGTTTATTTCAGCATTTAAGATAACTATTTGAATAATTGAGAAGCCGGTTGAATATCGAATGAAAGTGTATTTATTTAGTGTGTATTTATTTTACTAGTATTTCATATGCATAAATGTAAGCAATGTAATATTGTTTTTATACTTGATAAGGGCATCAAATTAGTTGCACTAGGCAAATAAGCTTTTCACTAGGTATTCAACCACATTATCTTTTATTTTCAGAAAATCGTTTCTGATATTTTCATGTAATTCTGAATACAACTAAATTCACATTTAATCCATTTCTATTCGTCCTTCACAAAGTATTTAATTTTTAATTAGCTATTAACCCTTGTAAACAACCCTTAATAAGATTCTTATGAATAGATAAAAGTTTAAACCTTATGGAGTTTTGAAATTAAAATATTTAAATTATTATACATAAATTAATTTGATTTATTTAAGTAAACTGATTATTTGTAACATTTTATAAACACGTAAATTTAAAATTAAGAATCATCTGAGAATATTTATTCCTCATAACATTTTTAGATGAG
>JBAIZL010000059.1:642500-667500 GCA_036971475.1 Prosapia bicincta
ATCCGTATGATTACACTTCGAAACTGTTTTTTGCTCTTTTGGTCCTCTAGACGCCTTTTGGCCTTTACCATTGCCCTTTAGATAAACACCTCTGCTGTTTAAGATTAGCAGAGTCAAGCTTTCGCTTCTATGAACCCTCTTCTCATTTTTCAGTGGAAACGCAAATAAATGTGGACGGTTGAAATTATTGTATGAAAAACAAATAATTTACAGAAAAAACCTTCTCTAAACATTACTATAACTATACTTAATTGATACTTAACTACGTCAATACATAAGGGCTTACTTCCTAACTCTACTCGAGTAGAGGTTTTGCTTCGAAAAAAAGGAACGATTGTTTCGAAATGCGTCAGAAAGTAAGCCATTATGTATTCACTTAGTTAAATGTCATTTAATTGTAGTTTAATCAGTGAATTCAAGGTGATTACATCAAGCAATATTTGTACCACGTTTTCCACCACTGAGCTAAAGAGACTGTAGTCATTGAAAACATTTTAATAAATCTATACAAATATAGTTATCTAATGAAAAAGAGTTTTCGGTTGATAATGAATTTAAATACACTTAGCCCTAATTACTTTCGTTACAGGTTATAGCTAAAGTTTATTTTGAAAACCAATAACACCAAAAATTTTCAAGTTCCTCAAGTTTGTCACACTCTAAATAATATAGTATTTCTTTCACTGAGTATGTGTTTTCTATCTCTACTCTACAACAGTTTTAAATAAATTCATATTACACTAATGTTTAATTTTTTTTTTGGTATTTTTTTAGTCATTGAATGTTCTTATATTACTTAGGATTTAGTACATAGTTTTACATTTACATTGACATGCTTTTATTAAATTTAGTCAAATTTCAACTTATGTATAGGTGGTCACACGTATGCTGACACCTAACCTCGAAGGACGAGCATAGGCGGTGGGAAGAAGAGAGAAGCAAAAGACCATTTCATTTACATTATAATATGAGGTATAGCATGTATATTACAATAATGTATATTTCACAAAGCCGCAAGGCCACTATAAATATTATATTATTTGATTTAACATACTAACCAGATCATTTACACAAAGTTTTGAACAAATTTACTTATATCAGTTTTCTGAAGACCGCAACGACTGAAATTTCTTAGCGACGGGTTTTAATGCAACACGCACTCCGAAAACGAATGTTTTTTAATAGAACTAGAGCTTTTAGTTCTCTATTAATAGATCGTTCCAGCTTACTAGTGAACAGATACAATGGTACTTCTACAGTCTTTAATATAGTATAATAGATGTCGTATTCAAACAATTAAACGACCTCGCTTTTACGTTGCAAAGATCACACTAAATTTCAATGTTTAGTTTAGCAAATAATTTATAATCTTTGGTTGTTTATTTCAAAGTGAAATTATTTATAATTACATACAGTGCATTATATTTCTAAGGAAAATCCATTTAAGAGCAATATATTTACACATGAAATTATTTATAATTACATACAGTGCATTATATTTCTAAGGAAAATCCATTTAAGAGCAATATATTTACACATACGTTATTTAAAACTAAATATAAAAAGAAAATATCATTTTAAAACGTATTATTATATTACACACCTAGTATTGTTTTTTATTTATATTAAGCTAGTTATATCTTATCAACAAAATTTATTTATTCTAAAATTGCAATGTCTGTTATATACAGCTAAGTTATACAAAACCACAGTTGAGTTAAAATATGCAAAAAATGTTGGTTAAATGTAACATTGACTAATTTAATTTATGTGGGAGGATTCTTTTACATACAAAATTTTCACCTTAAAATTTTGATATTTAAAATAAAAAATGCTCAAAAATTGACTTTAAAAATTAAACAAATAAAATGTATATATATAATTATTTCTGTGAATTTCAAATAATAATTTTCCCTTGCCTATATTCCTGGCCAATTACTTCTTAAGATTAGGTTGCTATATTTAATTATAATATACATGATTTAATGAATAATTTTCAATTAAATGTAGTTCCTATTAGGAAAAATCCATAAAAATATAAGAAATCGAAAAGACTGGAAATGTATGTATACAAACTCTATTCATAGTAAAGCGATCCAACGGAGTGGGGTTCATACACATATTGCCATGAACTGCGACGTAAAGGGCCGAAGCTACTACCAGTGTCAAAAGCATCCTCCTGAAACACAACATTTACAACAACTTAAGACAAAATATATTTTATAATATACTTATAAACGTGGTAACTATTTCAATAAAAAAAAATAGATTTTAAAAAAGGACATCATTGGAAATTTAAGTATTAAATTATAACACTTAAATTTACTGAAGAAAAATAAGAAAATTCGTAATTATAGCCGTCTATTGTTTGCATTAAACACTCTCTACCACAGCTACATAAGGAAACACACATTTGCGCTCATGCGCGCATACTTGTTTTCACTTTTTTTTTTAACTTAACGAGATTCCATCTTTAAAATATATTTCTATAAACAAGCATTTACAATAATAAGGATTTGGAATAAATAGAATAATTGAATAAGTAAAACAATAACTAAGACAGAATAATCTACAAATAATTAGGTTTTCAGAAACGCAACATAGCTGGTGCTTTCTGAAAAACGTATATCTCCAAATTGCCATGTAAAACAGATCATCACACTCCAAATAAATATTAGATAAACATTTTTCTTCAAGAGAATCTACATCCAAAACTATTTCAAATACTGTACAACGATATAAACTATATTCTTAGGAGACTTACAATTTTAATCAGAGTTAAAACTTTAATAAACTTGAATTTTTATTCAAAGTTATAGGATTATGTTATCATTTTAACAAAAATCATCGATACATAGTAAAAGAGTGTGTTCTGTAAACCAGAAAAGATCCATTCTACATATATAGCCTATACAAATATATTCCTAATGCAGCATAGGGTTTATTTTGTAAAAATAATTAAACATATACATTCATAGATTTTCATTTAATACAGGCCAATATATATATATATATATATATATATATATATATATATATATATATATATATATATAAAGAACTAAGTCAAAATACAAATACAAGAATTATAATTGAATTTACAATTCAAAGCTTTTCGTTGGCTAACAGTACCAACATCATCAGGAATATTCCTGATGATGTTAGCACTGTTAGCCAACGAAAAGCTTAGAATTGTAAATTCAATTATAATTCTTGTATTTGTATTTTGAATTAGCTCTTTATTAATACACATGAATACATATTGGGATATATATATATATATATATATATATATATATATATATAATGTAACGGTATTTATTTATATTACCTCTAAACTAGTCCCGATAGTAAATAATTTTAATTGACGCCACGAGAGACTGACAGCTGACCGATAGCAATACAGCTGTGCGGGCAAAGCTTGATTTTTCCTTCAAAGTTTTGAATTAAATAAGAGTTAGTCAGCGAGTAGATTCTCATAGAGAGAGTAGTCAAGAGAGGACAAGTCTTCCTGGTGACCAAAGGAGTACATCCCATGGCATCTTCCCGAGGGAACCTGAGAGAGGTAACTCATAGACCTAATGACGACTCACAACAGGCAAAAGACTTATTTAATATTCTTATATATTTATTAGTAACAACATTTGATTGAACGCGCTATCCACGCCCCGTGGAGGATTTTTCGTCTCAATTAGTTGTATAAATACTGCTTCAAAATATTATTAATGATTTCTCGTTTTATCAAATCCTCCATATATGCGCGCGCGCGCGTGTGTGTGTGTGTAATATGTTTTCCTGTATGATAATAAAAATAAGTGAGTATATGCAAATACAGAAATAATTGATTACATTTTAATATTCAAAGCTTTCCGTTGGTAAACAGTACCAACATCATCAGGAATGCATAATCCAATAATGCACACAAGCTATAAATCCCATTATTGTGCTATTTATTCCAGATGATCTTGGTAATGGTTACCAACGAAAGGTTTTGAATATTAATAAATTTATATATTATTCTTGTATTTGAATATACTGAGTCATTTTGATACATATGTAGTTTTGACGTTTCCCTAGAAACCCACAACAGTTGAAGTACGAGTCAGTAGGGTTACCTTCATCAATGCTAAATGAACTTTTGACTTAGCATTTAGAATTTTGTATGAAACTATAAACTAATCGGAATTGGGGTGTATTTAGATAAATATTTTGAGACCAAGTTAATTGCATTACGACAAATATCACAAAATTGTTTCTAGCTGAGAAACTTCCTTTATTTAGAGGTCGACTAATAAATAAATGATTGTTACTTTACATTCAGCTAAATAATGCTTTTAATAGCTGGTATTGCAGTCGTATTGTTGTAGATTTCATCAAATTCATTGTAATAGGTCGGCTTTCAATCTGCAATGCTTGGCCTCCTAAACAATGAAGTGGGATTTCAGTGTGTATACTTCAATCTTTAATTTGTTTTGATGAATTGAATTTAGTAATATCATATTACATTTGTGAATGTAGGCTATATAAAAATCCATACAATGTGTAAGGTATTACATTATCGCAGGCAGGACCCATAGGCAAAAATGATTTTCAGCCAACTGCATATTTGCATTTACAACTGTAAATAAATAGCCTTGCATTAGGTATTTTAAATCCATGTGCAGTAGAACTACGTGAAAACTTTTATTTTTGGTATTCATTTTCTTTTTTCACGTAATTGATTTTAGGGGGAACAATCATACCAGGTGATGAAGAAAATCATCCGAAATAAGAAAAAAATATAAAAAAACGCCAGGGCTCCATAAATTAAACATTTAGGAAAGTAGCTATCCCCTTCCACAGCACACAAAAAAAGCTACTATATCAACGTTTTGTTTTAGATTATTTGAAGTAGTTAATTTGCAAAATGGCTCGAAATGTATTTAAACTCGCTGTTTGATTAAAAAAAAATTAGAAATTTTGTAAGAAAATCAACTTCAACAGAGCACTTTTAACACCATGTTTCACACGGCCACAAATCTAAAATTGGTGCACACATAATTATTTTTGCGACAGTAAGTCGCAAAAATACTGAAGAGGACAAAACAAACACTTTGAGACACTATTCCACTCACAAAATAGAAAATATTGCGTTTAACATTTACTCACATTTTATTTCTCACTTTGGCCTAAAACAATTTAACTTACCACGCAGAACAGTGTGAAATTGAAGAAATAAAGTTGTTTTTTTATAATAATAATAAAATCAACAGCAAGCTGAATTAAATTTCGAGGCATTTTGCGAGTTACTATGTCAAAAAAAGCCAAAACGTTGACATAGTAAAGTTTTACGTGTACCATGGATGGGGAAAATTATGTTTCTAAAGTTTTAAACTATAAATTTAAAGTTTTTGGGGCTTGAGAGGTAGTTTTATTAATTTGTTTTGAATTCCTAATGATTTCTGCAAAGCCAGTATAATTTTTGTCGCTGAAACCGTTTACATGGGAAATGGAAATAAATACCGTATTTTTTTAACGAAATTTGACTTTCAGAAAGAAAGAAAGAAGATAAAGTAAACAACAATGTTAGCAATACTCCAGGAGTTAGAAATATTAGTCAGCTGGTTATCAATCTTGTATCAGCTGATTATGAAACAACAGTAAAAGTAATTTGTTTAGTGCATTTGTAAGTGAGGGAAAATGCTCAACAAAACGTCGTGAATCTGTTGGTATATTTTGTCCTGATTTCACCGTTCATCTTAAAACGTTCATCTGAAATACCATCCATATTTTATTGGTCTCATATATTTTTATAAAATGTTTTTTTTAGATCAGTTAAACTTTAAACTACTGTAAGGGAAAAGTGGGAAAAGTGGTCATCGGGTATTTTTCTGCTGTACAGTGATGGACGCTACCGGAAAGGATGTCGACTACTTCATACGACAGTGGAGATTAGTGTGGAAACATATTGTGCAGATAAATTTTTTTTGGAAAACGTTATTCAGTTTTTTGTTGTTTTCTTCCTTGTTGATCCTAGGCAGGGGCTTTAAAATACTTGATACAGTTATTATTATATCATCTTTTCATAATTCATGACGTCACATACCGAAACACAATAACTCGACTTACAAATTGTTATGTTTGAATGAGATTTAAGTTTACTAGTTTTGCCTCTACAATCCAATTTATGTAATAGCGTCAAAGAGGGCAAAGTGGCCACGCATGGTCATTATACCATCCTTAGTGACCACTTTGCCGACAGACAAGTAACCCAGTACCAAGTGTCTTGTCTTCTTAGTGAGGTCTTCCTAAATGTAGCAGTCTCTACTAATGCCGTCAAAGAGGGCAAAGTGGCCACGCATGGTCATTATACCATCCTTAGGGGCCACTTTGCCCGACAGACAAGTAACCCAGTACCAAGTGTCTTGTCGCCTTAGTGAGGTCTTCCTAAATGTAGCAGTCTCTACTAATGCTGTCAAAGAGGGCAAAGTGGCCACGCATGGTCATTATACCATCCTTAGGGGCCACTTTGCCCGACAGACAAGTAACCCAGTACCAAGTGTCTTGTCTTCTTAGTGAGGTCTTCCTAAATGTAGCAGTCTCTACTAATGCCTTCAAAGAGGGCAAAGTGGCCACGCATGGTCATTATACCATCCTTAGGGGCCACTTTGCCCGACAGACAAGTAACCCAGTACCAAGTGTCTTGTCTTCTTAGTGAGGTCTTCCTAAATGTAGCAGTCTCTACTAATGCCGTCAAAGAGGGCAAAGTGGCCACGCATGGTCATTATACCATCCTTAGGGGCCACTTTGCCCGACAGACAAGTAACCCAGTACCAAGTGTCTTGTCTTCTTAGTGAGGTCTTCCTAAATGTAGCAGTCTCTACTAATGCCGTCAAAGAGGGCAAAGTGGCCACGCATGGTCATTATACCATCCTTAGGGGCCACTTTGCCCGACAGACAAGTAACCCAGTACCAAGTGTCTTGTCTTCTTAGTGAGGTCTTCCTAAATGTAGCAGTCTCTACTAATGCCGTCAAAGAGGGCAAAGTGGCCACGCATGGTCATTATACCATCCTTAGGGGCCACTTTGCCCGACAGACAAGTAACCCAGTACCAAGTGTCTTGTCGTCTTAGTGAGGTCTTCCTAAATGTAGCAGTCTCTACTAATGCCGTCAAAGAGGGCAAAGTGGCCACGCATGGTCATTATACCATCCTTAGGGGCCACTTTGCCCGACAGACAAGTTACCCAGTACCAAGTGTCTTGTCTTCTTAGTGAGGTCTTCCTAAATGTAGCAGTCTCTACTAATGCCGTCAAAGAGGGCAAAGTGGCCACGCATGGTCATTATACCATCCTTAGGGGCCACTTTGCCCGACAGACAAGTAACCCAGTACCAAGTGTCTTGTCTTCTTAGTGAGGTCTTCCTAAATGTAGCAGTCTCTACTAATGCCGTTAAAGGTTTTCGAAAGTGTGGAATCGTACCAATTAATAGGAACGTTCAGTGATCTGGATTTTACAGCAGCATTGACAATAAAAAATCCCGTTTCATAGGGCACGAGTAAAGGCAAATCTCCTACTAGATTTCTTTTAATAGCTCACAGCTCAGCTCATAATTTTGTTCTAGATCATCAAAATGGTCGCCTATCAGCAATTCCAGAAGTTACACAGTCCATTGCTGTGAGACAGTAAGTTTTCGAGCTTTATCTTCATCCACATCTTCGCTCCTTGGGTCAGGAGATCCAAAGACGTCATTTGTTTTGCTACCTAAATTATCAAACAACCCGGAAGCCAGTTCTTTACAGTAAGTCTTAGCGACATAATACCAGTTCCAAAAGCGTTTATTAGCAAACGTCCAAATAAACGAAAAAATGGGTTAGCAGTGGTTTTAACATCAAGTCTTTACAAGACAGACCTAATGACTGTAAAAATAGAAAAGGAAGAAAAGGAAAGGGCAAAGCAAATAAGAAGTAACTAAAAGAACCGACAAAACTGTAAAGAGTGATAAACATATAAGAAAAGGAAAGAAAAAATATATGCGATGTAACTCGGATCTTGTTCAAGAATTCCGATGATAATAATGACAGTGATTTCGATTATAATTTTTATGATGATTGTTTCTCCAAGTCAAACACAATGAAGGTTGAATACGATGCTCAAGCTGTTTACAGTCGCCCCATGAAGATGCGCAGATTGTGAAATACAGGATAATAACTTTGTAATATTGGTAACAAATTAGGCCTACAAACTAAGACAAAATATCATAAGTAGCTTTAGTAAATGTGCTTATAAATTAAAAATGAATGTTTAACTACTGGTTTCGCTTAAACAGTGTATAATACAGATAAAATTAAATATTTTTGCATAATAAAAGATTTTAAAGTTATTTTTTTTAGGTGGCCACTTTGCCTGACCTAGCAGGGCAAAGTGGCCATTTTGTAGATGCAAGGAATATCAGTTATACATCTCAAACGTAATAAGTTATTGCAATTATATTTTAGTTTGTGTGAGGGGAACATATTGAACTGATTATTACCACAGATAAACCAGAGTTTAAATAATTTTTTTTATTGTACTATAACAGTTCGTCCTTAGAGTGGTCAATTAGCCAACCCTTCTCCTACTCCGTTTTGAAACCGGAAGTTATTCTGAAACCGTTTTTAATACATTAGATTGTTACTATTATTCGTGTGAATTTTGAATTTGATAACTAAAATCACCCCCAGGATACATTCATTTTTTAAAGCAAAATTAAGATACATATCAATGATACACTAAGCAATATAAGGCTATGAACTGTGTGTATAAATAGAAATATTAAAAAATCCTGTATATTGTTAAACATAACAGTAAATGTAGCAACAGAAAAGAAGAAATACAAACAGATACATAAGTGTTAGCCTAATGAGGTTTATGCTTTAGTACTATTCTTGAACATTTACCTCATCTTGGAGCTCCTGAATTCTTGGACTCAAAAACAGAAATGCAACCACTTCTAGAAAAGGTTTCACTAAATACCATAACTATAAATCTGTTTAGAAAATTTTATAACAAATATATTACGGCGAGTATAAAACTGGATTATTAGAGTTTCATAGTTTTTATAAGCATAAATAAAAACTAATAAATTTTACGTTTAATTGTTATATTGCCCTTTGGATTTAAGGAGCCCTAATAAACCTTATAGAATTTGATAACACTCACTTGTACAAGGATTTTTTTTTCTGTCATGTGTTTATGCTCTTTTCTCCTGTTTACGAGATGTCTTGACCTTATCACAAAGCATAGAACAACACTGTATATTACTGGGTTTACTGATAGATTAGCATTAAACCATTCGGACAAACTGAAGTTAGCAGAGTCAGGCTTTAATTAAATTCAATTTTGTTTGTCTTATTCGATAACCAAGATATATATTTATGATGCTAGAAAAACACCATAAACATTGGATCGTTTTTTAACATTTATAATACGGCGATAAACATGCAGTGATAAATATAATTGATATACGAGTACAAATATATGTTCACTAAAATATGAAGGTTGTTTTGTACATAATTTACACAAGTGTTTTATTGTTTTGTTGCAGTATAATATGAATTTATTTTAAAACTACACACACGTATATAAATATAGATATATTTACTACCTTCGTGTGTGACTGTGAGTCTGTGTGCGCACCTGAGTGCGTTGGCGCGTTGGTACATGTATTTCTAACTCACGGTAACATTCAAACATTTAAAGGCTAAAGAATTCTACAAATTCTCTGGGAAGCTTGTCGCGAACCATTCATCACCATAATATTCCACAATTTTAACGCAAATGGCCTTTGTTAGCACCATATATGGCCTTTGACCATATATGAATTGTATTTCTAATATCCGGGTTATTTTTATAAAAAATATATTTGTTTCTTGACGAAATCTCTACAGGCGTCCGGTAGAACTGCTAGCTCGTTCTTGGTGCGTCTTAAGGAATTTTTATACGTGAAATATTCTTAGACAATTTCTTTTATCACGTGAATTGGATTAATCTAGAAATAACAATATAAACCTCATTGTTAATAAATCTGCTCTCTCTCTCTCTCTCTTTCTCTCTCTCTCTCTCTCTCTCTCTCTCTCTATATATATATATATATATATATATATTAGTAAATCAAGTTTACTTTTAAATTGTATTTGTTTTTGAATTAGTTTATTTCTTTTATTGAATATCT
The DNA here is from genome assembly GCA_036971475.1 of Prosapia bicincta. Classification (NCBI taxonomy): domain Eukaryota; kingdom Metazoa; phylum Arthropoda; class Insecta; order Hemiptera; family Cercopidae; genus Prosapia; species Prosapia bicincta. The sequence goes on from JBAIZL010000059.1 coordinate 652,689, forward strand.
GTTTAGTGCTTATATAATGACACACACACACACACGCACTTATATATAAATATATATATATATATATAAATATATATATATATATATATATATAGTCATATATTAAGTATATAATAATAAATCTTCTACTACTTAAACCATATGAATTATGAATTTTGCTGCAGTAATTTAAACAAGAAAAAATTAATATATATGTGTAATTTATAAAATTCATTTAGAAATTTATGATAGTTAAAACATAAATGAACTAACTATAGAACGAATACAAGTTAATATTAAGCGTGATACACTATACAAATAGAAGGTTTAAAAATGCCACATTAATGTGAATATACAATTATATGAACTAATCATATGTGTACAATTTGAAATAATTCATCTAGGTTTTGAAAATTTTGGAAATAGTGGGTAGCGAAAACGTTAAACTAAATTTTATATAAATAATATTTTTATGTTTTGCACTTAATTTAATGTATTTGTAACAATATTCTATTAAATATTAGTTAGTAATAATTTCTATATAGGTAGGCAATATTTATAAGATAGAGAATGAAAGCGATAATTGATGACAAAAATATTACTATTAGCTATTACCTATTGTTATTACTTTCTAAGAGGCAATAAAAATTAAAATATGATTTAATTGTTTTATAAACGAAGGAAAATTTCGTACATTTTAAAATATTTTACTTGTTAACAATAAAGTCTTTCATTTCATTTATCGTATTTTTTAAAAAATTATTTCACAACGGCACAAATCAAATACACCCTAATTTTGGCACTGCCCATTTAACTATATATATACTTATTATACTTTCTCCTATTATATGCGACCATATTTTTTTGTTTAACTAAACGTTGTTAAATTGGTAACTTACACTGGGATGAAACGTTTTCGTCTTACGACTTCTTCAGCCTCCTAGTTAACAAAACGTCTGGACACAAGTAATAGCAAAAGTGTAATAAGTAATTTACAAGCAGCTCGTCATGAACGGCAACAATATTTCGATATTTATTTACATATTATATTCTGTAGATCTCCATCATAACAGGTGCCACATTCCTCATGTGGAACAATGTTTAAAATTCTATTTATGGAGAAATGGAAGCTTTAAATACATTTATGTTTAATTTTCCGCTTTTCCTAAAGATATTTTTTATTGTTGACGCGTTTTGGAAAACCTCCATTTTCAAAACTTTAATAGCACTTTCAATTATTTTCATTGGTTTACGCCTACTCTTGAATATCCCCTTAAACCACTTAACAATTTTAGATTTAAAAAAATCGTCCGACTCTAGATTTAGATTTTCTTTGAAGAAATAGAGCTCTATGTTAGATGGAAATATAAATTACTGTTATAGGTTTAAGTATGTAGTAGTTCCAATGCAGGTCAAAAATGAAAATAGTTGTAATGTTGGTTAAGGCAGAGAGATGTAGTCAAAGTATACAGTATATTCTTACAGAAGTTAAGATGAGTGTATTAGGAATTTCAACTTTCAATTTATGTACTATTGTATACATTAGGAAATATTTTGAAACAAATTTCATATTCATTAAATTGGAAATTTAACTTAGAAATTACATTTTATCAGAAATTGGTTATTGAAAACTAAAAACAGTTAAAGTTGCTTTAAAGAGTATTTTGTGATACTTTTTGAGGAGTATTTTTGTTTCAATGAAAAACAATTAAACAATAGGATACTAAAATAATAATAAAATCAGGTGTAATTATTTATTACTTTATTTGAACAATATGCATTCACCTTTAATAATATTTAATAATAAATTAAACATTTCAATTTCAAAATTTGTATTCAATGAGATATATTGTACACACTCCTCTTAAAAGATTTTCTGAGGACAGTTATTAAACGACAGTGTCTGGAAATTTGGCAGAGGTGTATCAGTCAGAGGCGCAACCAACTCCTGCAGTCTCTTGCTGTTTAGTACCTTTGGTAGTATATCCAAACGTCTCACTGCTACGAGGATGAACTCTGCAAAAAATGCAACAAACCTTCTGTTAACACTTCTACAAAGAGGTTAGCAATAGAATACTGGATTGTGCTGTAAGTCGACATACACATAATAAATTTAACTTGCATTACCTAACCTGAGACATTGATTAAAGGATTTATAACTTAGACACTTTAGTAATCGTGGCTAAGGAAAAAGGAATTTTACATAGTTTTATGCAAAAAAGAAATTCGTATGTACTAGTTAGTTTATACCAAATTAAGCTTGTATTGAAGCTCCACGAATTGTCATCATGCAAATAAATGCTTTAAATAATGTCGAGTTACATTGCGGTAAAGTTTTAAAACTTACCTAATTACCGCGTCAGTAAAAGATCTGTATACTTAAAGATTTACCGTTTTGGGAAAGGGTCTATAATCTTACCTAGTTACCGTGTCGGTAAAGGTTCTGTATTATTAACGATATACAGTTTTGTGAAAGTTCTATAAACTTACCGAGTTACCGTGTCGGTAAATATTCTGTATTAATAACAATTTACCGTATAGGGAAAGGTTCTATAAAATTACCGAGTTACCGCATTGGTAAAGGTTCTGTATCCTTAACGATTTACCCACTCGGTAAACGTACTACAAACTTAACGAATTACCCACTCGGTAAACGTACTACAAACTTAACGAATTACCCACTCGGTAAACGTACTACAAACTTAACGAATTACCCACTCGGTAAACGTACTACAAACTTAACGATTTACCCACTCGGTAAACGTACTACAAACTTAACGATTTACCCACTCGGTAAACGTACTACAAACTTAACGAATTACCCACTCGGTAAACGTACTACAAACTTAACGATTTACCCACTCGGTAAACGTACTATAAACTTAACGAATTACCGTATTGGTAAAGGTTCTGTATTCTTAACCAGTTACCGATTCGGTAAAAGTTCTGTATTAGAAAAAAAATACCATCACGGGAAATGTTCAATGAACTTACCGCGTCGGTAAACGTACTGTATTCCTAACAATATACCAGGAAGCGTATATCAGGAAGCGTACTATAAACTAATGAGTTACCGTACCTGCAAAAGTTCTGTATTGTAACAATTAACCGTCTCGGGAAAGGTTCTATAAACTTACCGAGTTACCATGTCCGTAAAACTTCTGTATTATTAAGAATTTACCGTCTCGGAAAGCGTACTACGAGTTACCGTATTAAAAAGTTACTGTATTCCTAACGCGTTACCTTGTTGGTAAAGGTTCTGTATTCTTAACAATATATCAGGAAGCGTATATCAGGAAGCGTAGTCTACTATAAACTAAAGAGTTAACGTACCGGTAAAAGTTCTGTATTGCAACAACTAACCGCCTCTGGAAACGTTCTATAAACTCAACGAGTTACCGTATCGATAAGAGTTCTGTAGTCTCAACGAGTTACCATGTCGGTAAAACTTCTGTATTATTAAGAATTTACCGTCTCAGGAAACGTTCTATAAACTTAACGAGTTACCGTATCGGTAACAGTTCTGTAGTCTCAACGAGTTACCATGTAGGTAAAACTTCTGTATTATTAAGAATTTACCGTCTCAGGAAACGTTCTATAAACTTAACGAGTTACCGTATCGGTAAGAGTTCTGTATTCCCAACGAGTTACCATGTCGGTAAAACTTCTGTATTATTAAGAATTTACCGTCTCAGGAAACGTTCTATAAACTTAACGAGTTACCGTATCGGTAAGAGTTCTGTATTCCCAACGAGTTACCATGTCGGTAAAACTTCTGTATTATTAAGAATTTACCGTCTCTGGAAACGTTCTATAAACTTAACGAGTTACCGTATCGGTAAGAGTTCTGTATTCCCAACGAGTTACCATGTCGGTAAATCTTATGTATTCTTAAGAATTTACCGTCTCAGGAAACGTTCTATAATGAGTTACCGTATCAGTTAGAGCTCTGTATTCCTAACGAGGTACCATGTTGGTAAAAGTTTTGTATTATCAACAATTTACCGTCTCTAGATGCGTACTATAAAATTAACGAGTTAACATGTCGGTAAAGTTTCTTTATTATTAACAATTTTCCGTCACGGAAAACGTACAATAAACTTAAAGAGTTACCATGTTGGTAAAAGTGCTCTATTACTACAATTTACCGTCTCGGTGATGGTTCTATAAACTTACGGAGTTACCATATCGGTAAAAGTTCTGTATTATTAATTACTTAACGTCTCTGGGAAGGTTCTATAAAATTACCGAGTTACCGTATTCGTAAAGTTTGTGTATTTCTAACGAATTACTATAACGGGAAACGTACTATAGACTTAACGAGATACCGTTTTGGGAAAGGTTCTGTATTTATAACGATTTACTATCTCGATAATGGTACCAGAAGGTTACCGATTTATTATAAAGGATCCTTATTCTTAACAAATTACTTTGTCCGGAAAGGTACTATAAACTTAATGACATACATATATTTTTGGGAAAGGTTCTGTAATCTTACCAATCCACTGTGTCGATCATGTTCCGATGTTAACTATTTTATTCCATCTGACATCTGATATGGACAATATGTTTTGTTTATAATTCGAAGAAGATTATAAGAAAAGTTTTAAAAATAAGACGAATCACTGATAATTGTAATGTAGCCTGACTCAGGGCAATTACACAACAGAATATTTAAAGGTTTGTTCACTTTTTAAAATTAGCTTCTGTTACCCTAGAAATGATAATATTAATGTTCTACATTATAAGTATGTCTCTATAGGGGTAACAAAGAAAGGGTAGTATAAACATAAGATATATTACAGGAAGTGTAGGATTCTGAGGCCTCGGCACAATAATATATTATTGCAAAGTTTTTGTAGTCAGTAGCCAATACATAGCCATCATAAGTGTAATCGCCTTCTTCATCTGAAAGCATAGATAGTTGTGTAAGTATTGAGTTACTTCATCATAGATAATATTTCCCAGTGTACCCTTGCAGTATAGAAACGTACGTCTATAATTTGAGAGTAGAAAAAACAATTTATACATCAAAGGGCTGCATATCAAACCAACATAAAAATACAGCCCTTCCACCCATATAGAAAATATTTCGAAACAAAATTATCAGACACATAAAACTTACTAAAAGAGTATTTTAATTTCATTACGGTGAAACATATTATGACCAGGATGTGATGAAAATAATAAGGAACTCGTAAAAATAAATTTAAAAAGAATTTTTTGAAAAACACAATTTTTTGAAAATACGTTTTTAAAAATTATTATAAATTATAATAATATATTATGTCACGTTTGCTTTCTAATTGTTCATTTACATTATATATAAAAATTATATATATATATATAAATATATATATATATATATATATATATATATATATATATATATATATATTTATATATACATGTGTGTGTGTGTGTGTGTGTGTGTGTGTGTGTGTGTGAGTGTGTGTCCAATTAAAACAATATATGATTGATATTTTTCGATTGTCATTGATGAGAATTGGGAAAAATTGAATGTATTTAATTTGAACTTGTAATTTGTTTATATTGTATTTTATTTTGTTCCATTTTATTTTGATTGTTAATGATTAAGTTGAAATGTTTTAATTAGAAATTATACAATTTTGTGAATGAATCATGGAAACATTGAAACTATTTATAGTTCTCAAGAGAATAGTGGTTGGTGAAATGTTTTAAACATTTGTTTTGGTAATATACATATATATATGTATATATATATATATATATATATATATATATATATATATGTGTGTGTGTGTGTGTTTGTGTGTGTGTGCGTGTGCGTGTATGTGTGTGTGTGTGTGTGTGTGTGTGTGTGTGTGTGTGTGTGTGTGTGTGTATGTGTGTGTGTGTGTGTGTGTGTGTGTGTGTGTCCCTCTATTTGTATGATTCTGTTTAATTGATATATACGTGTTTATATATATTACGTGTGAATATATTTAAGTACAAAACAATTTTTTTAAATATAATCTTTTTTACATGTCAGGTTAATTCTCATCCTTGATATTTACCGAAAAAAATCCCAATAACCTAAGCACTACTTCTTAAATTAAATTTCGAGGTATAAGAGTAGAGTAATTCGATTACTGTTTACTCAGAGTTGTTTTGGACCGTTTTACACTTAATTGAAGTATTAAAATACCACCACGTATGGTTCACGACTCTAAAAACAGTTATCTGTTGATTACCAATGAATAATTACAGTAATAATAGATAAGAGTTTACAATAATATAGGCGCCTATATTGAGATATATAGAAATTTGTTTAGTTTCAAAATATCAGCAATAAAATTTCAATAATCCGTTCGAAAAGTACAAAACTTGGCTGCCTTAGTAGATTATACACCGAGTGACTGGTTATTGTACGTAGGGAATTAGTTGCTTGTAAACTTTAAAGCGTTCTGAAAAACCCGTAAATTACACATAATGAACTTGGTAAACACTAAACGAAAAGATTCATGGTAAAGATTATTTTTACCACAAGAAATAATTAGACTTCCAAAAATCTCAAGGGCCTCGCTTAGATCTTTTGCTAACATAGACATTGCAAAAATCATCTTTTTTAAATACAGATAAAATCATCAGAAGGTTACGAACAAACTGTTTATTTTACCTCCCTGATGATGGCATATGAGCGAAATGTACAATATTGTATAAATATTTGAAGCAAGGGTTTGTAACTATTAAAAAAAAATGTATTTAAGTTGTGTTCTGTCTGTTTTAGTGTCTCTATTTAGACACATCCCTCTCGCCTATGAATTATATTTTGTATATTTTTCTAATGATAAAACATAAGCTAACAACTTTGTAACGCAATTATTTTTTAGAATATTTATGCGCAAGGAATATTAATTCCTTTAGAATATTTATGCGCAAGGAATAATAATTCCTTTAGAATATTTATGCGCAAGGAATATTAATTCCTTTAGAATATTTATGCGCAAGGAATATCAATTCCTTTAGAATATTTATGAACAAGGAATATCAATTCATTTAGAATATTTATGAACAAGGAATATTAATTCCTTTAGAATATTTATGCACAAGGAATATTAATTCCTTTATAATATTTATGCACAAGGAACATTAATTCCTTTATACTATCTATGAACAAGGAATATTAATTCCTTTAGAATATTTTTGCGCAAGGAATATTAATTCCTTTAGAATATTTATGCGCAAGGAATAATAATTCCTTTAGAATATTTATGCACAAGGAATATTAATTCCTTTAGAATATTTATGCGCAAGGAATATCAATTCTTTTAGAATATTTATGAACAAGGAATATCAATTCATTTAGAATATTTATGAACAAGGAATATTAATTCCTTTAGAATATTTATGCACAAGGAATATTAATTCCTTTATAATATGTATGCACAAGGAATATTAATTCCTTTAGACTATCTATGAACAAGGAATATTAATTCCTTTAGAATATTTATGCGCAAGCAATAATAATTCCTTTAGAATATTTATGCGCAAGGAATATTAATTCCTTTAGAATATTTATGCACAAGGAATATTAATTCCTTTAGAATATTTATGCGCAAGGAATATTACTTCTTTTAGAATTCAATTTATGTGACTCATATTTTTAGAAAGAAACAAAGAGCAGAGTTTTGTAACATGTCTTAATTTGTGTTACATTAATTCTTGAGGAGTTAATGGGGAAGTTTAATATTGCAGTATTTGTTACAAAATAAAATAATTGACCTGCAAAGTCAATGTTTAATTGAAAATAAGAGTTACGTATTCAATAAATAATTTAAGGCACTATTGTTAATTTAAACAAATCAAATTTTACTTTATCAAAAGAAAATATGTATAATATTACAAACTAATCACATTAATGAAATACTACGCTACTTACAGACATTACAACTTTTACAGATTTAATTTTCATCAGAGCATTACATGCTACAAATCTATGGTTGAGTAACTGACCCTTTTTCGAGATTGCTTTGCGTAACTAACCTACATTTACAATCATCCTTTTAACCTAAAAATTTACTACATTATACAAAAAAACCTATATTTTCTCTATTATTAAAAGAAACCTTGCGTTATCACGCCATTGAATGTTTAGAGTTTTTTTTTAAATTTTGAACGTTAATTGTTTTAAAAGTTAAATTTTTCAATTTTGATCACTTAACTCCTTAATTTTATGAATTAGCTGTGTTGTAACAAAACTTTTCTAGCCATAACGTGGTACCTGCTCTTAGATATCCGGATTCTGCATTTTATATTGGCTCGCTCGTAATTCGGAATTTGGAACTGCTTCTCGCCTGGTGTTGCATCTTAAACGTAGCATTTCTTCAAACAAAAATAAACTTTAAATAACTTTACTTTATTTACAACTTAAAATAAGTTCATCCCTTTTGCGCCTCGGATTTGTGAGACGTGCGTCCCTGGCTACATTTTCGTATCGAGAAAGGGTTAATCAAGGCCAGTACACGAGTATCTGAACTTCCGCACACCCGTTCTGCGCGTATTCCAGTTCCAAAATTTCAAGCTAGAAGTCAGGCTCGCACATAGATTTAAATTTACAATTCACAATTTTTTTTATTAAATGCTACGTTTTGTAATTAATTTCACGCTTGTTTTCTGAATCTTATTTTAATATGTGACACCACCTAAAATGTGTTACAACTTTAAAAGTGAACACATCAATGGACCCAATGTTTCTATTATTTCAACACGTTGCTGATAATTTCTAGAAATATATCATAATAATTACATGATTTTAGTTTTGTATGTTTGTAATATTTTCTTACTCACAGTACGTTACAATATAACCTTGTCGCTTGTTTGGCAAGTAGTACGTTCCCCTTTCACCCGCTCTAGCATGGGGGTTGTCGTTTGTTCTGAAACAAAATGAGCCAGAATAATACATAAATACATATTATAAGTAAGAACACATATCTAATTCTAGAATATAAGTTACCAATCAACTTTCTCCTTTATGTAGACTAACAATTAACATTTATTGTAGCTACGTACGTAAGTTACATTAACAAAGTGTTAATTTATACCATATAAAATACTTATAGAAGATTATAGCGGAATCACTATAGGAAATAAATTGGGCTTATTGGTCGTTGGACAGAGTCACTTATGCGCGTGCGCAGAAGACGAGTGTCCTTGAAAACTATTTCATTGTAAAGCTCTCAGTTTGTGAATCGCCAAGTACATTCTGAAAACATAACTATACTATTGGCTACTGAACACTAATTCAATATTTAATTTAAAGTTATGTTTTATTTTTAATAGGTTTTTAAATTTCTTAATAATGTACATTCGTTTTAGGCTGATATTGAATTACAGACTCTGCCCGCAACGACTCTATTATCAACCAGTCGAATGTAAGCAGCCAGCCTAGTACCGCGTTCCTGTCGAGACTCTACATATCGATCACCCTACCTTCCACTTGCTCAAGCAATTTTCCTCAAATTTATTCGAATATATATATATATATATATATATATATATATACATATATATATATATATATATATATATATATATATATATAATAAATGAAAAATATTTCAAAAACAAGAATACTTTTAATGAATATATTTATTCTAAGCTTTTTGCCGATAAAATATTACCAGCATCTTCAGGAAAATAATTATCTAATAAAATAATTTTACAAAATTAAATCATATGTGCTACAAACGACCATATGTTTATAAGTATTGCACTTTATGTATTTTTTTTTCTATAACATCAACGACCTTATAAATAGTTTGGTGCCTTGATCGCACTTGAATTTGTTCATCAATTAATTTGTCTTTAACTTTATGCTTATAAATTTCCAATGTTTCAAATATATTCATTTTTAATCATTTATTTAATTCTTTTATTAATTTTATATTTTCTATTTCCGGAAACTCGTGTTCATTATTAGTACAATGCGCAGCTAAATTTGATTTGTATATGTTTGGTTTGATATAAGCGTTTAAATGTTCTTTATATCTTTCTTTTATTTTTTTTTTTTTGTTTGGGCTTTATATAATTTATTACAAGTTTGTCATTTTATATTATATACTCCAATTTTTTCGTGCATATTATTTTGATTTTTGGTTATTATTTATTAAATCTTTAATTTTATTATCAGTTTTTTATGTAATTTGTAAATATGTTTCTTTAAATAATCTTGTAATTTTATTTATTTCGTTACCAGTGAATGTAAAAGTTGTCCAAATATTTTCTCTCCTATTAGGTACAAAGTTATTTTCGAGTTTCTGTTTTCTTATTATATTATTATTCAATTTATCTATAGTTTGTCTTTTATATCCATTTTCTAAAACATTTTGATATATTATATTTTTTCTTTTATTTGATCTTTTAAGTTCTTTGGTATTTTGTGTATTCTATGTAGTAAATTATAAAGCGCTGCCATTTTTTGGTTGTATGGATAATTTGAATAATTTGGCATTATTTGATTTGTCTGCGTTGGTTTTCTATATATATTATATTCAAATGATTCATTATTTCTAGTAATTGTAATATCTAAATTATTTAGCATATTTTTTTATTCAATTTCATGAGTAAATTATATATTTTCGTGTATATTATTTATACATTTTAATATTTTGTCAATATTTAAACCATTATTATTTGATATGTATAATCCATCATCTACATTTATAATCATCATGAAAAAGAATAATACCATTAAGTATTTACTTAAACGCGTTCCCTTTAGTAGGACATTAAAAAATTAATTTTAAAATTCATCTGCTCCTAATAAAATGTCTGTATATGCTACATGTAAACTTCTTCCTGTTACGTCATTAATTGGTTTAAAAATAAATGTCCTAAATTTATTTCGATCTTTGTTTTGAAAAAAACACTTGATAGTAGGAAATGTATACCGTAAAACTTAAGATTATTTAGAGACAAATATTTTCGTAACTTTCGTACATGATATTCATTTAATAAACCAATGAGATTTTTCACACAAAAACATATTTACTGTGATTGCAATAACGTAAATAAAAAATATGGTATCTATTTTATATAAAATAAACAAATTATTTAAATCAATTGTATTTCATATTACTGTATAGCAGTTCATTCGTAAGCTGGCGCGCGATTGATTGCTTGAAAACAGAAAGCTAGTCCTATTCAAAAACATTGTTTTTTGTAAAGCGTGTTGCATCAAAGATCATTGCTGAAAAATTGCAGGCGTCGCGGTTGGTTAGAAAACTGATATAAGCAAATTTGTTCAAAACTTTACGCATATGATCTGGTTAATATGAGAAATCTAACAAAATAATATGTATAGCGGCGTTTCGGCTTTGTCAAATCTACAATTATTGTAATATATATAAAATATTATATTATATTGTCTGTGGCAGGTCTTTTTCTTTCCCTATTCTTCCCCTCGTCTATGCTCTCCCTTCGAGGTCACGCGCCAGCTCACGTGAGACAAGCTATAACCACTGATAATATAATTTTGTTAATGAATAGAAATATGGCATATATAGAGATATTAAATATTGAGTGGTAAAAATATTTCAAAAAAACTATAAATATAGGAAAACAAATGAAACCACTAACGGACGTATTTCGTCGAATTCCCACTTATCCAGCTTGTGTGGTCCTTGCTCCAGATGGGAGTAGAACATTCCGCAGCTCACATTAGCGTAATCTATCTTGTCTTGTGGAGTCAAGAAGTCGTCAGCGGCCTCGTACCAAGATCCTGAAAACTAGAAACACAAATCATGCAGTTAATTTATAGTGGCAAACATGGTAATTTACGATTGTTAACAAGTTAAAATCTATTTCTATCCTAATGTAGTGGAAAAAAAATCTTCAATCTATATAAAATGTGAAGAATGGGCTCTGTAAAAATGTGCGCGGACAAGAAACAGGTGTCCAAAACTGTGGACTTTAACCAAGTAAATTTGACTAAGTATACAATTGTTAACATTAATAGGCTTAAATATTAGAGTAATTTTAAAAATACTTAACTAAGTGTATACGTAATTTCTTACTTGCTGACGCGTTTCTAAAGATTCGTTCCTTTTCACTCTTGAGTAAAGGGTTAGCTTCGTAAAAGAAAGAATGTTTTGAAACGCGTCAGCAAGTAAGCAATTACGTATTCACATAGTTAAGTATTTTTAAAATTAGTTTATTCAGTGAATTCAAGATGATTACATCAAGCAACCTATTAGGTATTAGAGTCTACCCTTTTACTTCTATTTATAAATAAAGATAATTTTAGTGTAGTATTGGCTATTTCAAACGCAATAACTACCTTGTCACCAAACTAAACATTTTACGAACAATAAATTAATAAATGGGATACTTTCATTTTTCCACGAATTGTAACCAGTTATGCTAATAACAGAACTCAATTATATAAGGAAAAAATAGTAAAGATTTTCATGCCACCTGAACGTCAAACCAAACTATACCTCCAAATGTATATAGTCTTCATACACATGAGAAAAATAATAATTTTATCTACCAATATCCCAAATATAAATATTTAAAAAAATATAAAATACCATTTACACACACTCACAAGTATACACTCTTGGTCCTTCATACAACCACACGCTAGAATTATCATATTACAATGTCCCCAAAAAGCTACTTACAAATTACAGATTGTAGTTTTCAAATGTAAATTAAATTCTCCTCGTGTAAGCTAAACGGTTGACAAGTGGATTGGTTTCCATTTTTAAAATACGCGAATAAATAAATTGTTTTCAATATAATATAGTGCTCTGCTCTGTAAATAAACCACGAAATTATAAAGTGTCTTGTATTTTGTAAAGTGAGCCTACATAGGTACCTTTAAAATCGCCCCGTCAAGTTTGTTTGTTTTTGTATAAGGACCTTTACCTTTTCTAAGTGTATTTTACGCAATATCGATACTTATATATATATATATATATATATATATATATATATATATATATAAAGAACAAAAGTCTAAATACAAATACAAGAATTATATTTGAATTTACAATTCAAAGCTTTTCGTTGGCTAACAGTACCAACATCATCAGGAATATTAAACAATTAAAATTAACATATGTGCAAATTAGATCAAATAAATAGTTATGGCAAATCAATTACAATGTTGTTAAATTTTTTTTAAATTTTTTATTTATTTTTTTTTATTTTTATTTTGCTGCCCTAACATTACAAACACTGAATATATTATCGAATTTAGATTTTACTTGTATTTGTTCATTTATCAACTCATTATTAGTATTATATTTATGTATTTCTAAAGCTTCATAAATATTCATTCTCAGGCCTTTGTTAATTTCTTTTATAAGTATCATATTATCTATATTAGGAAATAAGTGATTATTATTAATACAATGACTAGCAAAATTCGATTTATAAATTTCTGGCTTTTTATATGCATTAAAATGTTCTTTATATCTATCTTTAAGTTTTTTCGTATATGTCGGTTTACGAAATGGAGGAAAATAATAAGATCAACTTTCTAGATATAACAATTATAAGACATATTAATGAATTTGAATTTAACATATATCGTAAACCGACACAAACTAACCAAATTATACCTAATAATTCTAACCATCCGTATAATCAAAAAATGGCTGCATTATACAATTTATTATATAGATTACATAAAATACCTATGAATAATGAAAATAAGATAAGAGAGAAAAACGTTATCTATCAAATAGCAATTGAGAATGGTTATAAAAAGAAAACTGTTGATAAACTTAATTATAATATTTTAAAGAAACAAAATAATAATCTAATTTACAAAAATAATGATGAAAATGTCATATGGACTTCATTTACATTTTTTGGTAATGAAGTAAAAAATATCACAAAATTGTTTAAAGGTAGCAACATAAAATTCGCTTATAATACTAATAATAAATTAATAAATATAATGAATAATAATAATATTATTAATATGCATGAAAAAAACGGTGTATATAAATTAGAATGTGATTATTGTAATGAAGTTTATATAGGACAAACTAAGAAAAAACTTAAAGATAGATTTAAAGAACATTTTAATGCATATAAAAAGCCAGAAATTTATAAATCAAATTTTGCTAATCATTGTATTAATAATAATCACTTATTTCCTAATATAGATAATATGATACTTATAAAAGAAATTAACAAAGGCCTGAGAATGAATATTTATGAAGCTTTAGAAATACATAAATATAATACTAATAATGAGTTGATAAATGAACAAATACAAGTAAAATCTAAATTCGATAATATATTCAGTGTTTGTAATGTTAGGGCAGCAAAATAAAAAAAAAAAAATAAAAAAAAAAATTTAACAACATTGTAATTGATTTGGCATAACTATTTATTTGATCTAATTTGCACATATGTTAATTTTAATTGCTTAATATTCCTGATGATGTTGGTACTGTTAGCCAACGAAAAGCTTTGAATTGTAAATTCAAATATAATTCTTGTATTTGTATTTTGACTTTTGTTCTTTATTAATTCACAAGAAAACATATTGCGATATATATATATAATCATAAACTAATAAAATGTTGCTATATAAAGTAAAAACGTGAATATAAGTGAGAAGAAGTTTTAACTATTGTAATACAAATGTAAATATTTAAAGTTATATAAATATAAACATTTACGGTAAAACATTTTTTAAGTTTAATAAATGGAAATAAATGTATTGAGCACGAACATAATTTTACGGTGAAAGAACTGTTTTGTTACAATTCTAGATTAAAATAATTTATTTGAAATCGAGAAATATAATTGACACTAATCGTATTTATATAACACTAATACATATTTG
>JBAIZL010000059.1:672500-725000 GCA_036971475.1 Prosapia bicincta
TCAAATGTGTTTTCCTGTTAGAATATTTTTAAGATCAAATAATATACACAAATACAGGAATATTTAATTTATTGAATAATAAACTCAAAGCTTTTCGTTGGTTTACATTACCAACATCCTCAGGAGTTACAATACTAAGAATGATAAAACAAACTGTCTAACAAACATGATCTAGTAGCTTCATGTTTGTTAGACAGTTTGTTTTATCATTCTTAGTATTGTAACTCCTGAGGATGTTGGTAATGTAAACCAACGAAAAGCTTTGAGTTTATTATTCAATAAAATAAATATTCCTGTATTTGTGTATATTATTTGATCTTAAATATATATATATATATATATATATATATATATATATATATATGTGTGTGTGTGTGTGTGTGTGTGTGTAAATTTTGTCTCGAAATCTACTCTAGGATTTTCTTCAAAATTTGGGTATAAGAGGTTTAAAGCTCAGAAATCCAATGGGCTACGTGAAAACATTCTGTACCTTATAGTTTTATAACTACATCTGGACAGATATGCTAATTTATATATATATATATATATATATATATATATATATATATTTAAGATTAAATAATATGCACTAATTACAGGAATAATTTATTGAATAATACACTCAAAGCTTTTCGTTGGTTGACATTACCAACATCCTCAGGAATTACAATACTAAGAATGACAAAAGAACTGAGTTTTCTATTCTATTCTATTTCTATTCTAACAGGAAAACATATTTGATATTCTACATATATATATATATACACGTTTGTAAATTTTTTCTCGAAAACTAATCTAGGAATTTTCACCATAATTGAGAGGAGTGGCTTAACGTCAACAATCCTACGAGCTGAGTGAAAACTTACTGAAAAATCTTTAACATGAAGTTTTCGAAATTACTTTTAAATTTTATATTTCGAAAATTACATAGGATCCAACCAAGAATGTTTGGATGTACTATGTAAATAAACCAATTTTCAGTTAGCCTAACATTTACCATGACAATACATAAGTCACAGTAAACTTTTCATTATGTCGAGATCGACTTAATAACCTCTGTTTAAACCACATTGACGTTGTAAATTATTCACATGTTTCCAAACACCATTGTAGTACACCACGTGGCATCTCGCTCGCGAAAACAAAAATAAAGGGTATAATAAGAAAAAGGGCAAGAAAAATCATTTCAGATAATTACTCATTTTTACTATTGAGTATTTATCTATCAAACTTTTTATCCCTCTCAATTCAAAGTCCTTGAAAACCCAGTAGAAAGTAGGGGTGGAAGTTTGCCTGAGAAAAATAATCCCCATTCTTCTGCTCCAACACCACCACCTTTATAAATAGTAAGTTATCTTTATTATTTCTCTTCCATGGACTTTGAGCTACTGGTTAGCAAATTATTTAATAGGTAAACAGTCAAAAGTCTGAATAAAATGAGTTCGGAAACGAATATTAATATCCGGAACATTCTGGCTACGTGTAATTGTATTTAAATACATTCATTGTAGTGTTGATTCATTAGTGGCATCTAAATATCATTGGTAATCGGTAACGAGAAAGAAATCAGTCTCGTAGGAGAGGGTGACGGTGAATGAATGCGGAGACCTAGGACCCTGCGGCGAGACAGCCCATTCCACCCAAACTCAACCTTACAGGTTATAAACAAAATTAAAATATATTTACGTATTTAACTATATACATATATAATGTCCTAACTTTCAAAATTATAAACTAAAGTTATAACATTAATGAAAAGGAATAACATAAATTTAAACCCTAAATATATGGTAGGTAAGTAATAAATGCCTACCATTATTATTTAAAAAATTGTGATAAAATAATATCTTATGCAAATATACTTTGTAAGATTTATTAGTACATATCTGATTAGGAACTATCCCTTCCAGCGTCCTCCTCTTGACCTACAATTATTGGACCATTGTTGCAATTATCATTGATACTTGTTTCACATATTGTGACACAAAAACTGCAAACATTTCTAAGCGGTGAACAATTTATTTTCCCACCATTTAGACTCTGTAAAGATAATAGCACCTGTTGCCTTTACATCTACCGTAAATGCCAAGTAGTGCCGGCTTCCCGAGTTCAGAGACAGGTTATTTTATTATTTTCTCGATATATTTGTGTTTTTTTATTACAAAGAATTTCCAAGTGTCAACTTTTACTAGTTTAGTTATTTATTATATTAACTACTTCAAATAAATTGGTTGTTGACAGGTAATTATAATTAATTATTGTAAAAGTGTACTTTGTATCTGTCAGGATATGTTGTATTTATTTGAACTATACAAAATGTTTTATATGAAGCAAAAACATACAAAATATATTACCCTAACCCACGAGCATGTACATTTGTTGGACGACTGATGCGCAACCTACTGTAAACATGCTGTACTTAGCAGCTGAACAATATTTGTTAGAATCGAAACTAAAGGAATAATTACGGGGCAAACAAACACAAAATCAGTAGGGAGATAATAACTAACAATACAATAGAAACAAAGAAACAAAGAAACAACGACAGAATCAGTTAGGGGTTATTAAGTAACAAGTACAGGACAATCAAACTCACGTTTAGTAGGTCTCTATAAAAGAATAAATACAGGACAAACAAACAAATACAGAGTCAGTAGGTAGCCATTAGGGAAAAATACAAGACAAACAAATAAACACACAATATGTAGGGGGCTAATACAGACAAATACACAACAAATAAACAAAAAATCAGTAGTGTGCTATTAGGGATAAATACAAAACCAACAAACCAACACACAATCAGTAGGGCGCAAATAAAGAACAACAACAGGACAACCAAGAACAATTAGTAGGGCGCTATTAAAGAAAAACAACTACAAACAAACACATGAGTTTTAGGGTGATATAAATGAACAACAGGACAAACAAACACACAGACAGTAAGGTGCTATTAGAGAACAACAGGGCCAACAAAACACAAACACAATAAGGTGCTATTAAAGAACAACAACTGGACAAACACATGAGTAATAGGGTGATATAAAAGAACAACAACAGGACAAACAAACACACAGATAGTAAGATGCTATTAGAGGACAACAGGGCCAACAAAACACACAAACAATAAGGTGGTATTAAAGAACAACAACAGGACAAACAACCACACAAACAGTATGGTGTTATTAAATAACAACAGGACAGTAGGTTGCTTTTAAAGAACAAGAACAGTGCAAACCAACAAACAAACAGTATGGTACTATTAAAGAACAACAGGACAAACAAACACACAAACAGTAAGGTGCTATTAAAGAACATTACCAGGACAAACAAACAAACAAACTGTAGGGCGCTACTAAGAAAGAAATAAAGAATAAACAAACACACTACCAGTGAGGCACCATTAATCACAACAGCAGGACAAATGAACAATCAGTCGGGTGCATTTGTGAAACAAATACAGGCAAGCAGACAAACACACAACCAGTAGAGGCCGATTAAAGAACAACAACAGAAAAACAAACACACAAGCAGTAGGTTGCTTTTAAAGAACAAGAACAGTGCAACACACAAACAATAAGGTAATATTAAAGAACGACAGGACAAACAAACACACAAACAGTAAGGGGCTATTAAAGAACATTACCAGGACAAACAAACACACAAATTGTAGGGCGCTATTAAAGAACAACAGCAGGACAAACATACAATCAGTATGGTGCTATTGTGAAACAAATACAGGCAAACAGACAAACACACAACCAGTAGTGGCCGATTAAAGAAAAACAACAGACAAACAAACACACAATTAGTAGGGAGCTATTAAGGAAGATAAATACGCCAAACAAATAAACACACAATCAGTAGGGCGCTAATAATTAGGAAATACACGACATACACACAATCGGTAGGGTGTTATTGTGGAAAAAATACAGTTAAAACAAACAAACACACAATCAGTAGGGCGCTAATAATTAGGAAATACACGACATACACACAATCGGTAGGGTGTTATTTTAGAAAAAATACAGGTAAAACAAACAAACACTCAATCAGTAGGGCGCTAATAATTAGGAAATACACGACATACACACAATCGGTAGGGTGTTATTGTGGAAAAAATACAGGTAAAACAAACAACACTCAATCAGTAGAGGTCTATTAAGAACAACAACAGGACAAACAAACACACAAAAAGTAGGTCGCTATTAAAGAACAACAGCAGGACAAACAAACAAACGAGTAGTAGGGTGCTATTAGAAAACAACAACAGGACAAACAAATACACAAACAGTAAGTTGCTATTGAATTACATCAATAGGTCAAAGAAACACACCAGTAGTATGGTGCTTTTAAAGAACAACACCAGGAAAAAGACACTTACAAACAGTACGGTGCTATTAAAGCACAACAGGGAAAAAAACACGAACAGTAATGTGCTAATAAAGAACATTACCAGGACAAATACAATACCAGTATATTGCTATTAAAGAACAGCAAGACAAACAAACACACAAACTGTAAGTTGCAATAAAAAAAACAACAAAAAGACAAACAAACACACAAACAGTAGGGCGCTATTAAAGAACAACAACAGGACAAACAAACACACATTCCGTATCACACTTTTAAAAAACAACAACAGGACAAACAAACACACGATCAGTAGGTTGATTTTAAAGAAAAAGAACAGTGCAAACCTACACAAAAACAGTAAGGTGCTATAAAGATCAACAACCGGACATACAAACACACAAACAGTGTGGCACTATTAAAGAAAACAAACAGTAGGGTGATAATAAAGAACAACAGGACAAACATACACACACACAATCAGTAGATTAAAGGACAACAACAGGACAAACATACACACAATCAGTAGGGAGCTGTTAAAGAACAAATACAGGGCAAACAATCAAACACACAATCAGTAGGTCGTTATTGAAAACTAACAACGGGAAAAACAAACACACATAATAGTTCGCTATTAAGGCAGAAATAAAGGACAAACAAACAAACACACAATCATTAGGGCGCTAATAAATAACAACAACAGGACAAATAAACACTCAATCAGTAGAGCTCTATTCAAGGAAGAAATACAGGACAAACAAACACACAATCAGTAGGGTTCTATTAAGTAAGAAATACACGACAAACAAACAAACACACAATCAGTAAGGCGCTATTAAGGAAGAAATACAGGGCAAACAAACGCACAATCAGTTGAGGGCTATTTATTGAGAAATACACGACAAACAGACACGCAATCAGTAGGGCACTAATGAAAATCTACAACGGGACAAACACACAATCATTAGGGCTCTACTAAGAAAGAAATAAAGAACAAACACACTACCAGTGAGGCACCATTAATGGTAAAAGTAGTTTACTAATCCAGCTAGTCTCGCCGTCGTGTTTCCTACATTCACTCACGTTTTATTGCAATCGGTTAAAATGGTGAGATAAAATGCATGAAAAATCATATTTACTCATATACATCATTATATTGTATACATAATTATATTGACATACAATATTTTGAAAACCAAACATATTTTAAGAGCAATTAACATTAGACACTTTTGGAATTTCAGACAGTTTGGTTGATGTTACAGATGCAAAGGCCCTTTGTATCTTCTTGTTGGAAAATAGCCTCTTAGTGTTCTTTAAGTATCTAGAGTACAAGATCACGAATTCTGGAAAATTTTAAATACAATCAGATTCAGAAATCATTTGATTAGTGTACCTCAATATTTACTTTTAAAAATAGTTTATGAATAAATATTGTGTCTGAACGAAAGATTCACAGAAACATACAAACGCACTCGCATACTTATTCACACTCAAACATTTAAACAAACTACCATCAATATATATATATATATATATATATATATATATATATATATATATGATTATTGTAATTTTCATTCCTGATGATAACGAAAAGCTTTCGATAGAAAATACTAAATATTCTTGTATTTGAATAACCTATGTTGTTTTAAATTATTAAACAAGAAAACGTATTTTATATATATATATATATATATATATATATATATATATATATATATATATATATATATATATATATATAGTTTGGTTTCATGTTATATATTATATTCTTCATGTTACTTTAACCAGTAAGTTTACAGCCACTTTTAAACTGTATTTCCTAATTATTTATGGATAATTTTATTAAAGACTTTTTTATTTACTATTTTATTTCACTATTATACAACTACTTTCTTCACTTTTCTTTTACTTGTGATTTCTTTTAGGATAGTTCCATTGTTATCCAAGAAATATTTTGTACACTTTCTTACCCTATCCACCACAGCCTCTCACTTTAACATAATACTTAGCAAAGTTTGACCTTTGTTTGTCTAAAATACAAAATCTGTAAACCCCAATTTTAGATAGCTTGGGAATAGTTACCAACAGACGATGAAAACCAACTCATCTAGTTTTTTCTTAGTAATAAACAGGCTTGTTCATTTTTGGAGGCGTTTTGATATTGGAAACTGCCAAACCGTTGTTAATTAAAATGTAAAACATTAATTAAAAGTGAAGTTATTTATTTACATGTTGCCTCCGTTCACAGATACCAAAAACATAGCCTAATTTGCTTGCATTAAGTGATTCATTTAATTTTAATTCCTTTGAATATTATATGGCAATACTTTATTTAAAATTTATTATATTAGTTAATATAAAATTGTTTAAAATATATTTTAAATAATATATTTTAAATTTTCGATTTTATATTTAGATATAGCCTTAAAACTTAACAAAAAAATTTATTTAAAAATAAACCATTGTTCCGACCTCTAAAAGTGAACTAAATATTTTTAGACACCTCTACGAATATATACTAGACCAAAATATTTCAACCGATTGCCTGAAGACGTTAAACACAGTAAGAATAGGGTACATTTGAGAAAACATTATAAACATAATTTTTTTAAATGTAAATGTTAATTTAAAATAATGTTTCATGTAGAACAGTTTTCTAGTAAGAATGAATATTGTTTAGTTAGGGTTTATTGCCATAAGCTCAACTAAGCAAAAGACGTCGTAGAGACAGTGTTTGTACCTAAATAAGGGGCTGGGGTTTGAAACACGTTATGGACTGACCTGCAAATATACGACACGTAAGTTGCGAATTATATTTCTGTTGTTTTGCATGTTCCTCAATACGGTGTATTGCATCCATAGTCGTAAAGGTACCGTTAAATAATTTATGGAATACAAATTAGTTACTAAATCTACTTAATTATTATAAGTTGAAGAGATACCTACAAATAAACTGTCAAATTATATAAATACCTGAAAATATTTTATTTATTTTTAAACAATAAAAAATTTTCTTTAACAAATATGTGAAATTAAATATATATATGTATATATATATATATATATATATATATATATATATATAATTATTATTATTATTTATTGTCTGTAATACCTATAAATTTATTATATAGGCTAATGACAGAACACAGACCATTATTTAATGGTTTTGTAACACTCAACGTTTCGATTTTTTTCAGAAATACCTTTTCAAGAGCTCGTTTTTATTAAACCAATACACAACATAGCTTACAGTTTATAAAATTCATTACATTACATTAAACATAATAAAAATCAATAATACAAAACTCTTAATAAATATTCTTATTTACAAGTCACAGTAATAACAGAGTCACGCTGCGATTTTGTAACAACACAATCATTACAATATATGCAATGCCCTGACTGATCAATAAATATACAAAATTGTTAAATTTCACTTACATTTTCATTACTAAAGATCCACATGCAGACGCAAAATCATTTACTTCTGTCATTTTATTCAATGAATTTGTTCCTTGTTTTCTTAAATATAATATATAAAATAATATTAAGTATGAGGATATTCCACATTTCTCCAAAGCTTCCTTTTTCCAATTCCTTTCTTTATGTAAAACATCCATATTATGCGAGTCCATTTGATGTTTATTATTACATATTTTTAATATGTTCAGAAATAACAATATAATATTCATCTTTATATTTAATAATATTTTATATATTATAATAAAAAGACAAGGAAGAAATGCATTGAATAAAATGACAGAATTAAATGATTTTCCATCTGCATATGAATCTTTAGAAATGAAATTACTATTATTGTAGGTTTTTTGATCACTCGGGGTATTTAATATATTATAATGATTGTGTTGTTAAACAATCAAAGTGTGTCTCTGTTATAAATAGTATGATGGATTATTGTATGTATCTGTGATTTGTCTGTTTTATTGTGATAAAAAGTGACTTGTAAATGAGGAAATTTATTGAGAGTTTTGTGTTGTTGGTTTTTATTATGTTTTATGCTATGTTATGAATTTTATAAATTGTAAGCTATGTTGTATAATGGTTTAATAAAAACGAGCTGTTGAAAAGGTATTTCGGAAAGAAATTCGAAACGTTGAGTGTTAAAAAGCATGAATTAATTGTATGTGATATGTCATTAGCCTATATATATATATATATATATATATTAAATATGGTGATATGTTTTCTTGTAATATGGTTAATAAATTAAAAATATTTCCAAAACAAGAATACTTTTAATGAATATATTTATTCAAAGCTTTTCGCCGATAAAATAGTATCATATCTTATGATTTAATTTTGTAAAAATGTTTTATTAGATAATTATTTTCCTAAAGATGCTGATACTATTTTATCGGCGAAAAGCTTTGAATAAATATATTCATTAAAAGTATTCATGTTTTTGAATATATATATATATATATATATATATATATATATATATATATATATATATATATATACAGTAGAACTTCGAAATGTCGAGTACCGATATTTCTATTTTAGTCTATTAATCTATTTAAAAGAAAATGATGAGTCTGGCTTTCAAGATATGTTTATAGCTATACAGTATGAAAAGGAAATGATTAGTGCTTCCAAGAAATGTTCATACAAAGTTCTATATACTTATTTAGTGCATTTTTAATTACCTATAGTATCAGGGTTCAATAAAAGTCCTAATTTTGTAATGCACAGGAACGTAGTTCCAAGTAATTTGAGTTTTCGGCAATCCGAGGAGGTCTCGGTCTCATTTACCTAGCACTTTCCAGACTCTATTGTATATATATATATATATATATATATATATATATATATATACATATATAAAATAACCATTATTGTCATTTTATTTAAAACCTACTCTAATCTTTGTAATAGTCTAATTATTTATGAATTATAATAATTTTATATAATCCTGCCAAATGATACATTCACAAAACAAAAATATATTAAACTAAAAAATTATTACATAATTTATCTTTCCTTCAATAATGTTATTGACCAATTCTTGCAATTCATAACATTTAATTATCTTATAAGGATCAAATTTGTTTAACACACTACTTTAGTTAATAATTCCATTAAGTTATAAGCAGTAATAATGATGACCGTATCAATACGCGGCGTTAGAGTTTATAAGCGTATCGCGTTGTCAGTGTGTTAGCTAGATACTTAAACGAACCTGATGTGGTTGTAAATAAACCATAAATGATATAAATTTTAGGAATACGTGTCCAAAAGTATTTGGAGTAAGTTTGTGTTTTACCTGAAGTATATGTAGCCGAGACTTCTCCGCATTCGTAGACCACGGCATAGGTTGTGTAGTCAGTGACCAGGACGGTGCTATCATAGGTGAAGTTTTTAGCTTCGTCTGAAATAAAGAACCTACTTTGTAGAAACAATTGACTGGTCTCCAACTGCTTTGTAAAATGTATTGTCTATGCATATATATATATATATATATATATATATATATATATATATATATATATATATATAATATATATTAAAACAACATAGGTTATTCAAATACAAGAATATTTATTATTTATATCCAAAGCTTTTCGTTGATAAACAGTACCAACATCATCAGGAATGAAAATTACAATAATGTAAGCTATAGGCCTAAAACCTAAAAGAACAAATACAAATACATTCTAAATTTAATAATATATTCAATGTCTATAACGTTACAGCAACAAAATAAATTTGGCAATTTGTATAAATTTAGCAAAAATTCTATTACTAATATAATATATGTTTTAGGCCTATAGCTTACATTATTGTAATTTTCATTCCTGATGATGTTGGTACTGTTTATCAACGAAAAGCTTTGGATATAAATAATAAATATTCTTGTATTTGAATAACCTATGTTGTATAAATTATTAAACAAGAAAAAGTATTTTATATTTATATTTATATATATATATATATATATATATATATATATATATATATATATATATATATATATATATATTTATATATATATATATATGTATATATATATATATATATACATATATATATACATATATACATATATATATATATATATATATATATATATATATATATATATATATATATATATATATATATATATATATATATATATATATATATGCTAATACGTATTCCTTCATGGATGGAAAAATATAATGAATAGTTACTATCTGGAGTACATTCTGCAGTCCATAAATTCGCAGTTCCGACGTTTCGCTAGAATCTCATCCAGCGTTGACGAGGTGAACCCAACAACAGTAGAAAAGCGAGTGAAGAGCGCAGATAAGTCGGCTCCTATATAATCCTCCTATATAACTCTTATATAATTACTCCAGAGTTCCCATTGATGAACTGCTTCAGAGGATGTCTATTTTTGAAGAGCTCCCTCCGTATGTTTTGGATCTGGCTAGGCACTGTCTCAAAAACTTTTACTTTTTGTTTAATGAACAGTTTTACAGGCAACTTGATGGTGCTTCTATGGGATCTTCACTTTCTTCAGCTGTAGCCAATATTTTTATGACGTTCTTTGAGCAAGACACCCTGAATGATGCTTTTCTCAGGCCTAAAGCTTGGTTTCGTTATGACGTCCTTATGATTTGACTACATGGTAGGACAGAACTTGATAAGTTCCTTACGTAGCTCAACTCTCGCCACTCCAGGATATTTTTCACTTAGGAACTGGAGAGTGATGGCTGCTTTCCATCTTGGTTAGAAGGGGTCAGAATGGTTGTGTTCACCATTCGTTCTACAGAAAACCGACTTATACCAATAGATATCTTAACGCTGATTCACATCACCACCCATCTCAGATCCACGCTGTCGCTGGCACGCTCTTCTTTCGGTCTCACAAGTTAACAGACATCGATTCGAGGAACCAGGAACTTATTACTATGAGAGAGGTGCTTAGAAGCAATGGCTATAAGGAATATGCCATTAATAAAGCGTTACACCTCCAAAGTGTCCTTCCTGTTGACGTGGACGAGAAAGAGACTGAGAAAGTTGGTACTGTTATTCTGCCCTTTAATAAAGAAACCACTGATAGGATTGGCAGACTTTTTAGGAGGCATGGTTTACGTTCCGTTTACATACCTTACATCACCATCGACAAGGTTGTTGGTAACGCCTAAGATAAGATCTTCTTGGAAAACCATGACGTTTACAGCATTTTTTGTGGAGTTTGTAAGAAATCGTACATTGGCCAAACGAACAGACGTATCTCAGCTAGGATTGAGGAGCACAAACTGGACCATAAAACAAGCAGAAAATGTCGGCTCGATACAGGCACCACTGCGATACAGGGCGTACCATTGATTTCCAATCTTGCCGACAGATTGCTCAAGTGGAAAACTACAGGACTAGAATTATTCTATAGGCTATCGAAATAGAGAAGCGAGGGAGTCTTAACAAACGCGATGATACTTTGAATTTGCCCGCAATGTGGAAATGTGTCATCGATAGATTTTATCGGCAGAAAGGTGAACAAAGGCAGAGGAATGTGAGTAATTGTTTGGCTCAGGTGTGTGTGGATTGACGTCAATGTGTGTATTGACGTCAATGGGCGTGGCTTCATTCCTCTTTATGTAAAAGCATAGATCTCCTACATAGTAATTTACAACCCCTTCATAGTAACTTGAGTATGCTACATAGTTCATTGAGTAACCTAATTAGAGCTTAGGTACCCTGAATTATAACTTGAGTAGGTTACCTATGTGACTTACTACTTGTTACGTTGTACCTACATTGCGAGTACCCTGGAAACAATATGGATGCCACAAATAATAATTCAATCGGTTGATAATTTTTATAAAATAAATTACCTCGTCTTATTTAGAAATTGCAAACCTTACTTACAGAACGATTTCATAAATCCTTCGGAGGGCTGTGGTAAGTAGTATGAACCCGATAATACGTATTTCTCTTTTAATCTGGAATAAATTAAACAAAAATTTATTTTTAAATAACCAAATACTGCTACAAACGTTTATCAACAAGAAAATTTGTAATTTGAAAAATAAACTTTACTGAGACAAAAATAATAAATTAGTAACATTTAGCAATATTTGTCAGTGGACTTGTAAAAAAGGCATTTATATACGAATATTCTATTGTTATCACTATAAAATACACTTCTAATATAAATAAAATACATCAAATGATAAATTTATTGCTCAAATATATATATATATATATATATATATATATATATATATATATATATATATATATATATATATTTAAATTATTTATGTAATTAATTTAAATAACAATATTTAATTATTATTAGTAATATAATATATTTATATAACGTATTTATTTCATATATATATATATATATATATATATATATATATATATATATATATATATGATTATACACACAAACTTACACACACACACACACACACACACACACACACACACACACACACACACACACACACACACACACACACACATACACACACACACACACACACACACACACACACACACACATATATATATATATATATATATATATATATATATATATATATATATATATATATATATATATATATATAATATGGTGATATGTTTTCTTGTAATATAGTTAATAAATTTAAAGTATTTCAAAAACAAAAATATTTTTAATGAATATATTTATTCAAAGCTTTTCGCCGATAAAATAGTACCAGCATCTTCAAAAAAATAATTATCTAATAAAATATTTTTACGAAATTAAATCATATGTGCTACTCATAAGTAAATCATAAGTAGCACATATGATTTAATTTTGTAAAAATATTTTATTAGATAATTATTTTCCTAAAGTTGCTGGTACTATTTTATAGGCGAAAAGCTTTGAATAAATATATTCATTAAAAGTATTCTTGTTTTAGAAATATGTTTAATTTAATAATTATATATATATATATATATATATATATATATATATATATATATATATATATTTTTAAAACAACACAGGTTATTCAAATACAAGAATATTTATTATTTTATATCCTAAAGCTTTTCGTTGGCAAACAGTACCAACATCATCAGGAATGAAAATTACAATAATGTAAGCTAGGCCTAAATAGAATTGTTGCTAAATTTATACAAATTGCCAAATTTATTTTGTTGCTGTGTTGTTTTAAATTATTAAACAAGAAAACTATTTTATATTTATATATATATATATATATATATATATATATAAATATATATATGATGATGATGATGATGAATAATTATTATCTGGAGTACATCCGTCCATTCTGTGGTGCATAAAAGCGCATTTCCTACGTTTCGCTAGAATCTCATCTAGCATTAACGAGGTGAACCCAAAAACAGTTGAAGAGCGAGACAACTATTGAGTTCACGTATTCAATTCTAGATGAGATTCTAGCGAATTGTTGGAACTGCGATTTTATGCACCACAGAATGAACGGATGTACTCCAGATAATAAATATTGATCATATTTTTCCATCCCTGAAGGAATACGTAGCAGCATTTATATATATATATATATATATATATATACAAAAGGCACGAATAGTGTTTTAAAAATATTTCCTTATTTATTACAAGATATTTTACAACACTGAACCAATCTTTTAGAATTACTTAATTCTGACGAAGTGTGTGATATTTAAGTTAAAGCACCACTTTCGAGACTTGTGTTGTCGGTAATCTTTCAAATGATAGAACCATCAATATGACGTTAGTAAATACGTTTATGCTTTGTCAAAGTACGTTTGTAACCCTACGTTTAGAAAGCTTAATTATAGGTAACGTATGCTGCACCTGGTGTAGAGACCATGTCACAAGAATACAAACTAGGCACTGTGGAAGCCAAATAGGCTACTTTACTGTTCGAGGCTATTAAATATATGTTCAGGCAAATATTGTTGCTTGCATATAAAATGGTTTTAGCCAAATGCGTGTATAATCGTATGCTACGCTGTAATATTGATTAATCACAGAGATTGTTTTATGATAGCAACAAAAGTACTACAAATAGAAATATAGATCCACAACGACGGTAGGACAAGCGATTAAGCGATATAGATTCGTTAAGGACACTTACATTCGTCTTGTGTACAACTAATATACATTTAGGTTTACAAATTTACAATATATGCAATAAAAAATATGTTTGTATAAAATGGCAAGGAAAGAATGAAATAGGATATTTACGTTATTTACAAGAGAAGCACTACAACGCTAATTAAAACATATAAAACATTTTATTTAACTCACCCCACATATTTAACAGCTTCCCAGCGACGCTCTCCCTTATCTTGGGAGATGTGGCTCACCCCAAACACAAGGTTGGAAAACGTGGCTGCCTCAATCTCATTTCCAAACAGAACCGCAATTTCATACCATGTCCCTGAAAACTAGAGAATGCCTAAAATTATATATATTTTTATTGATGTTGTAATATTTATGAAAATACTGAGACAATATTTCTAATGGTAAGCCCTTCTTTTTTTTATAATACAGTTTTGTCTCTAAATCCGTTTGTATAGTTTCTTTTTACAGGCAAAGTAACATAGCAGACAATTGCAAATGTATTATTTAGACTAACCCAATTATTTATTTTCCCCTTACATCCTGTGGGATTAGGATATAAATGTTTAAAACAACCTTTTTATACATAAGATGTTTTAAACTTATCTATGTATAAATATAAGTTCTTATTAAAGTCACGCAGGCTAAATATTTGTAATTTATATATATATATATATATATATATATATATATATATATAGAGAGAGAGAGAGAGAGAGTTTTTAAAATATAACACTTGCGCGTGCACACACACACGCACACTTACGTGCGCGGGTCTGCGTGCGTATTTGTATGTGTGTGTGTGTGTGTGTGTGTGTGTGTGTGTGTGTGTGTGTGTGTGTGTGTGTGTGTGTGTGTGTGTGTGTGTGTGTGTGTGTGTGTGTGTGTGTATTGAGGGGGCCAAAATCGTCTCTAAATTTCCAGATTTTACAAAGAACGCAAACTCAGTAAAATTAATTAAAATAAAGGTTTTTAAAATGCATTAGTGGAAGTGAAAGTAGCGGGCTAAACCTGTTCCAAAGGGCTGGTTTTGGCTAACGAAACGAAAGCGTGATGACCCCGTTTTATGAGAATGAGGGGAGACGTAAAACAGCGCTAGGACAAGACTGACGTTTCCTTCTGGACATCCAAAACCATAGACTGCCAGATGCCCTTCCGAGGCTAAGCCTTACCCCATAGCCCAAGATGGAAGTGGAGATGGTCAGCTCTTCAACCGCCGCGATTCGAAAAATAAAACTTTTAAATATAATTAATCAGTATTAAAGACGGCATTTGCGTCCGCTGGAACATTCCGAACTCCAGGGAACCAACCTTGGGCGAAGAGGAGCGAGGTGCAGTGAGGATATTTAAAGCAACAAAATTACCATTCATTATATAAATACAAATTTCAAAGTCATAAATACAGATTTCGTTGAATACAAACTTATAATCAACTTGATTTTCATTAAAATAAAAATATATTAGCAAATTACTTTTTATTACAAAAGTATCTAAATGGTAGAGATGAAATATAAATTATTCAAATTTAAATTACTAATATCACTAACTGTATAAAACAACTGCGGCGTAATGTTTAATTTAAATAAATGAAGCCTATATACCACATATGAATTTTTCATTTATTTAAAACCTTATGTACATTTCAATTGCATAGCTATCATCCTCAGAGGTCATTTACAATAAAAATATCTCTGAACATTACTTTTGCCTCCGAGTATTTTTATTGTAAATGCACATGAGGTTTTATATAAAAGAAAACGTCATTAGTAGTATAGAAGTTTCATTTAAATTATGCTAATATCAGGATTAAAGTTTATCAAACTGTTACAAGGTCAAATTTAACAAGTTAAGACAAAGAAAATCCAATGTTATTAATAAATTTATATATTTCAATTTAATAAGAAAAATAAATGAGAATTTCAATAAGAAAATTTAAAATAAAAATCGCTTTATCTTGGGCAATATCATATATTTTATGTCCGTTAAAATTACATCATACAACCAGTAATAAAAATATGTAATAACCAAAATCCTATAAACTTGTACGAATCTTGTAGATTTATATTTGTCAGCACAATTGTAAATTGAAAAGTAAATAATTTGGAAGTAAACTTGCGCTTACTTCTAAAAATAAAATAATGGGCGTGAAATAAAACCAGTTAATATAAATATTTCTTTTTTTTTCTTATTTCTCAGTTTTATAAATTTGTGTTCTAAGAATAATTTATGTAGTTTCGTCAAAACAACATGAACATTGAAGAACCATTATAAGCTATTTATCTTTATTTTCAGTAAAAACAGCTTTTGTTAAGAGAAAATAAAATAAATATTTGAGATAAAATTGCCAAGAGTAACTTTTAATAATGTATTGTTTAAATTTCAATTTAATTATAACTCCAGTTAAAGCTACAAAATGTTTAAAATTATTTTTATTAACCTGTGACAAATCAGGAATAAAATTTTTAGATATTTCCCAACCATTTTAAAATATGGGAGCAAACATTTCAAATCAAGTTAGAAAATAGAATAATAATAAATATTTATGCAATAGCAAATAATTATATTCATTTTAATATTGCTCACTCAACACGAAAATCCTGAGGCACTGAGACTTCTCGACAACAACCACCTGACAAGACGACTCAAAAGGACAAAACCATTTGAACTCGTTGAACGACAAGAGTGACAACAATACTCTTCCTCACGCCGGTTGGCTTCCAACATCAAACAAGATACAATAGAAATCAATGGATTCTTTGTAATATAAGCTAAAATATAATTATTAAATGTAAATTAATGGTTGGTCAGAAATGACCAGTTTTAATAAAAAAAAAAAAAAAAAAAAAAAAAAAAAAAAAAAAAAAAAATTTTAATATTAATAAAATAATTAATAAAGAGCTTAAAATCTATCTAAATAAAATAGAAAATTCTAGTTGGTTTTATAAATGAAGTATAGGGATTTATCTACTGGCAGATCACGCTAGTCGCACCACAGGTACCAGGATTTGGCAAGTCGGGTGGCATCATATTTTGACCGCCGCTGAACTGACGCATTTCGGCTCTACAGCACCCATTATCAGTAAGTCAATGTAGAGCGTGAAATATACGCATCTGCTGGTGTCGTGACAGGGGCTGGACGCGACATTAGCGGCAAGCATTGGGGGGTGGGGTTTGGCCGCGGCAGTGCGTGTGTGAAGAATATATCATAAAATGCTTTTGAAAAATTTCAGAAATGTGGTTTTTAAAATGCAATAAATAAATAATGGTAACAACTACCAACATAAACTGGTAGATTTTTCGTCAGTGAATTTAATCTGATTTTATCTGCCATTAATCCGACTTTCAAAATAGACCCTTTGCTAACCATCCTTAAAATTGTTTGCTAGCTTACACTTTGGCCTTCCGTTACTGTTCGCATTTGCATGATTAGCAGAAAACCGGGGTGACGCGATGTGCTTTTAGTAATCAGCACCATATGTAATTGTAGTAAATATATATTTATCTACGTCTGAAATGGGCGAGATTTCACAATATAAAGTACCGTCTGAGGGTATATCAATTACGTAATATTTGTTCGAAATGGACAAATTAAAGCCAAATTTTCCAACCCAAAGTTTCATTCATTAAGACAATCGTTAATACTTGCCTTCTCTTCGTTGAAATCTTTAACTGGTGTCGGCTTTCTACACGTGCTAGCACACGTACCACAGATTAAAGATATAAGCAGTACCAGCTTTACTGTTTCCATACTGAAATAAATGTAATGCAGCTATATAAAACCATTTTTGTCAACATTTTGTCGTCATAGAGTTAAATGTGTCTTATATAGTAAATAAGGTGAAAAATAATTTAAAATTTACAGTAATTCTTCTTTATACAAACTAGCAGAATTAATTATTTATTAAACTTTATAGGAAAATGTACAATAATTATAACATACTTTTTCTTAAATTTTATTTAGTAATTTGATAATAATTGAAAGATTTTTACATGTACTAATTATTTTTAATTAGTTGTTGGATCGTCGTTGAAAAACCACTTTTAATCCCCAGCAGTAATTTGTTCAATATTTTTAAAGATCAATATGACATATAACTATTTTAAACAAAGCTCAGGGAATATGTTATTAAAAACAGGTTATAGCCTATAAAAATCTATAATAGTAATATTAAAATATTTAATAGGAAAATTTACATTAATTATAACATAAATTTTCTTAAATCTTATTTAATATTTTATTAATAATTGAAAGATTTTTACATGTACTAATTATTTATTAATTAGTTTTTGGATAGTCGTTAAAAACCACCTTACATTCCCAGTAGTAATTTGTTCAATATGACATATAATAATTTAAAACTTAACCCAGGGAATATGTTAATGAAAACAAGTTATAGCTTTAAAACAGTTTTAATAATAATAAATACTGAATAATATATTCAACCCAACACTTTCTTATTTTACCCTTAAGTAGACTTCTGTTACCAAGGAACTATCCTCAGAGGGATAACGTACAAAGACTACAAAGATATATATACAGTCTTTGTAAGTTATCTCTCTGAGGATGGTTACTTGGTAAAAGAAATGCACATAAGGGTAAACTAAAAAAAGGGTTGTTGTTAGGTTTTTGAGTAATTATTTTTAATATAATAATACAATCATAGCGTATTCCTAATAAATAATAAAAATGTTGAAGTTTACCTTGAAGTCTCCGTTGTTCCTCTGAGTCCAAGCTTCGGCTACAAACTGAGGTCACCACTGAGGTCTGCGTAATTATTATGTACCTCCAACTTGGAGTCGCATAACTCAGTTTGCACAGTAATATATACATAAGCCCCACCTTGAAATAAAACCTTTATAGCTGCCCTGAAATTGAGAGCCTTACTAGTGCAGCAATAAAACCATACGTTTGCGCATTAGGCCAGAAGTAATGAGACGAAATTATATTTACTTGGGACGTAATTTGCATCGTCATATAGTTGAAAGTTAGATAAAAAAGTGAAACCGTTCTGCCTACGCTAATTATTGTTTATTTCGTCTAAATTGTATAATCAAATATAGCAGAGTTATTAGTGCTAATGAGGAATTGAATCCTATAAATTTCAAAACAACTTATAAATTAACAGATATCAACTCATTTATTATATATGTAGCAAACATCATCTGCTATGGTGTAATACACCCTCTTCTTGCCATCTGCTGTGGAGTACCAATTATCTCCTTACCATCTGCTTTGAAATAAAAAAAAAGATCTGCTATGGTGAAAATATACTCTGCTGAGCTGTGAAACTATCTGCTACTATATAAAAACCATCTACTATGTAGCAAACATCATCTACTATGGTGTAATACATCTTCATCTTGCCATCTGCTGTGGAGTAACAATTATCTCCTTACCATCTGCTTTGAAATAAAAAAAAAATCTGCTATGGTGTAAATATACTCTTCTGCGCGGTGAAACTATCTGCTACTATATAAAAACCATCTACTATGTAGCAAACATCATCTACTATGGTGTAATACATCCTCTTCTTGCAATCTGCTGTGGAGTAACAATTATCTCCTTACCATCTGCTTTGAAAAAAAAAAAAAATCTGCTATGGTGTAAATATAGTCTGCTAGTGTTTTTCTTGTTTTACATATATATACATTTTTAAACACATACCATATTCGTTTGTCGGAAAATATGTGACCCACTACTTCCAAACTTCTAGAATAAAAAAAACACAAACTCTAAATAAGAAATAAGAACGTAATTTGTAGAACTAAAATGTTTTAAGTACAAGGGCTTCCAACTGGTTGTTTGTTTTTTATGAAACAATGGTTACTACTTTAATTAACTATTTTCCCAAATTAGACAATATTTAATTGGTTAACTCTGCGGTGGTTTGAATTGCTACTGATATGTAAAATATTTCATGTAATAGTACTTCAAAAACGTTTTATATTTCCATGTCAGTGATTGTAAGAACGAAGCTTAAAATAGAGCAATGCATTCTCAAGGTCATCAGAAAAACAATAGAAAAAACAAAGTGTTTTAAAGTCAATTCCCACTTGGTCAATAAAGAAAAATGTATTTATTTATGTTTTATTAAATAATTACAAATAACATAAATTTTACATAGCCTATGCGTAAAAACAGCTTTCCCACCCCATAACCTTTCATAAAATCAGCTATATAATGAAGTTATATGTTGTCACTTATTTTAGGCTAAATGGGACGAAATTACTATATTGCTAACCCTTCCCTTTTGTGAAAACCTTTCCTACCATATAAAACTAAATTTAGTTTATATAATTATTGGAGTAATATTTGAAGAAACTGTAATAACTCTAAATGACCTCCAATAGAGGTTTTAAAAAATATATTTGATCTTGGGAGGGTGAATAAAAAGTATTTTATAACCGACTGAAAATTTTAACAAAATAAAATATAGGAGAGCGTGAAATAATAGAAGGAAATAAATAAAAAAATTTTCAGTATTCTCAAATCGCATTCCGATGGTTCTCAAGTTATACGCTAGGTAAGTGGTTTTATATCGAGTTATTCAGAAACAAGTGTCTTATGACGGTTCATTCCAACATACGACACTGGTATTACGTGAAATATGTGTTGGTAGAATACACACAAAAAATAAAATAAACATAATTAATTATAAAATTTGTAATTTGTTTATATTAGAAGTTTTAGTAATTTAGTATTGAAGCTACCCATTAGTTATATTTTATTTGACTATAATGATTTTTATATTTAATAATAGAAGTATTAAAGGCTTTTTAGTAGATATAAAAGTTAATATTTAGTGGTTATTATTTATTGTGATTAAGTAATAATTATTATAAAACGTTTCTAATAAATAATATAATTTTTATATTTTAAGTAAATTCAGGTCTATTTATAACATTATAGGATACTTAATACAGTTAGAAAACAACTACAGAACATTTTATATTTAGAAACATATGGAAAATTTTTATTTTTACGGAGCATTTTATATATTTATATTTTTAGTGGTTACATTTTAAACTATTTTACTACCTAACGATGTATAACGTTATTGACGAAAAACTACTTTAAATAGTTCAAGCTTTATATGTTGAAACGTTGCAATTACTTGTATTTTACATATTTTAAAAATGGATACCAAACATTCATTTGCTTTTCACAGATAGTGGTTTAAGTGTGAATGAAACTATATTAGGTTTTGGTAAAAAAATATTAAAAATAAAATAGTAAAAATAAATCGCATTTACTTTACAGTATCTTCTTTAGGTTGTCAAATGTTTTATACTAGAAACTTTTAAAATTTATTTTAATACATATTTGCCATCAATTAATTATATATAAATAAAAGCCTGATAGGGAGTTATTTGGAATAAGAGAAAAAAAGGACACACACACACACACACATACACACTCACATACTCACACACACGCGCGCACACACACACACACACAAACACACACACACACACACACACTGCAACGGGACGAGCACGACGCCAAACCAGCAAGCCGGTCGCCCCGCTGCCGCCCCGCAGCCTCCGTCCACATCCGTCGATAGGTTAAAAATTTGAAACGGGCCGTTTTAGTTTTGAAATTAAAAGTGTCTTTAATTTTATAGCCCTTTACGTAGCCAATCCAATCCGTTAGGTCCCTTTATTTCTCTTTCCCCCTCGAAATATAATTGCGACGGTAATCTGTGACCCCAAATTGTCCGTCGCAACACACACAGACCCACACCCACACACACCCACCCACCCACACACACACACACACACACACACACACACACACACACACACACACACACACACACACACACACACACACACACACACACACACACACACACACACACACACATATATATATATATATATATATATATATATATATAAATATAAATATCGCAATATGTTTTCTTGTGTATTAATAAAGAACAAAAGTCAAAATACAAATACAAGAATTATATTTGAATTTACAATTCAAAGCTTTTCGTTGGCTAACAGTAATGTGTTGGCTCCACAGTTTTGTGGGAATAAATTAAGATGAGAGTGAAGAAAATGAATTTTTAAGGACATGTTGCATCCAAGTTGGTGGTAAGCTTGAAGAAGCTCTTTAACCAATGCTGTGAAGTTATCATCTCTTTTGTTACCTAAAAACCCATGTACAACTCCCGTAAAGGCTTCCCAGGCTCTTTTTTCATTTCATGTTACAATCATGTCAAAAGCAGGATCATTTACGATTTCACGGATTTGAGGCCCAATAAAGATGCCTTCCTTGACTTTAGCATCACTTAACCTGGGAAACTTTGCTCTCAAGTACTTAAAAGCTTGTCCTTCCTGGTCCATGGCCTTCACAAAGTTTTTCATTAGTCCCAACTTAATATGTAATGGGGGTAAGAGAACATCCTTAGGATCTACAAGAGGCTCGTAAACTACATTTTTCTCATTAAGGTTTAGGTCTCGTGTAGGCCAGTTCACTTTTTTATAGTGAGATTTTCTATCCCGACTGTCCCACAGACATAAAAAACAACAGTACTTGGTGAACCCTAATTGCATTCCTAGGAGTATAGCAATGACTTTCAGATCACCACAGATTTGCCACTTGTGTTGTTCATATTTGATTGATTGGAGAAGTGTTTTCATATTTATATAAGTTTCCTTCATGTGTACTACATGACCTATAGGAATAGAAGGTAGCTGATTTCCATTATGCAGAAGTACAGCTTTTAAGCTTAGTTTTGAAGAGTCTATAAACAGTCTCCATTCAGATGGAGTGTGAACCAATTTGAAGCAGTCCATCAAACCATTAACATCAGAACAAACTACGAGGTTTTCTTTTTTCTCAAAAAAAGGAAGCAAATCTTTTTGACGCTGTCTGTACTGAGATATTTTCACATCATGTTTTAGAAGATTCCACTGTTGTAGTCTTGACCCTAAAAGCTCAGCCTTTACCTAAGACAAGCCAAGATCTCTTATAAGGTCACTCAACTCTGCTTGACTAATTTTGTGCGGATCACTAGATCTATCACTTACCTGAAAATCAGGGTCATAAGATGTTGAAGGATGGGTTGCTCCTTCTAAACAGTCTTCATCACCTTCCTCTAAAATTTCATAGTTTTGGGGTGGAGAAGGGACTGGCAAAGTGTCTGAGTGTGGTACAGGCCGAAGAGCAGATGGGAGATTAGGGTATTTAACCGCTCCTCTTTTCTTCATAGATAAACCTTGCTTAATGGGAGGAGTTAAGCAGAAATAACAGTCGTCTGTATGATTGGTAGGCTCACGCCAAACCATAGGTACTGCAAAAGCCATTGCCCGGTTTTTATTTTTCAGCCACTCTCGCAATATGACGGAACAAGAATTGCAACAAATATGAGGAGCCCATGATTTATCTTGGTCCCCAACTTTCACACCAAAATAATGTTCATAGGCAGTCTTAACGATAGGTGTCATTTTACGTTTCTGAGCCAAAAATGTTATTTCACCACATATATAGCAAAAGCTATCGACAGAATTCACACACTTTCGAGGCATTTCAGATCAGCACTAAAATTAATTTAAAAATCAACTTCACACAATAATTTCAATAGCAACCACGTGCGTACAACTGACAAACTCACATAGGTTATGTTTACTACTTATGAACAGCTGAAGAGAGGGAAATTATGTAAACAAACCTGTGTACCAACTGTTGGTAATGAAATATTTCATTTGTTGAATACTCAATATATATATATATATATATATATATATATATATATATATATATATATATATCTGAAATACGAGCTAATATATAATTTTTATGGTCATTTTCGGTTTTAACACGTGGAAATACATTAAAATCAGCTAATTTCAACCTCGAAACAAAAACTTTGTTGTGCATTGATATCTTCCTGATTTGCAGTGTATTTACATAAAACACAAAACAAAAATCTAAATTGATATTGTGTATAAGCTTTCGATAAATGACTATCTCCTAAATAGCCCAGGCATTGGATACTCGTCCTTTGACTGCAAAGCGGGATCAAACTTCCGCCTCTGATTTAATTAACGAAGAGTGTTTGTTTTGTTTTTGCATGACCATACCTTATTCGTCCGACCCTTAACTCCGTAAACGGCTCTTTACTTAACCGAGTGTTTATTTAAGTTTCACCCCAAGTCAAAAGGGTCCGGAAAGGGTTCGTTTGAAGCGATAGCAATTCATAAACAAATAGCACAACTCCGTAGCTAAAACTCCCTCTAATAAAACACACACCGTATACCCTATGTCATGCATTATGCAATGCATATATGAATATACTAACATTATCTATTTATACTCTATTCATAGCTTCATTAAATAATTTATCAAACTGTGCTTGTCCTATAGCCAATAATGTGTTGGCCAGCTAATACAGGGCTTTGGGAACTAGTTAAAATTTAATACATTTCCTAGAAAGAGACATCTCTACAAACTGATGTAATTATTACCATTTTGGGGTAAATTCTACATATTTACGAATGAGTTTTAATGAATAAGTCGAACTCTTTCTAAGCCAATCACAATATTGGCATATCGTTTAACCAATTACAGTGTCTATCTAAAAAAGGCTTTCCTATTTGGGTGACACTCTAAAGTAGGCACAACGAAGACAACACTATACGGAATTCCCCTACTAGGGCTACACTAAATTAGTTATATTATATGGAGCAAGTGGGATTTTACTAGTGCCAAAACTACCACGGGCGCAAAGTAAAAGTGTTTTGAGTAGCTGTGGTTCAGCTTTGCATTTAATGTCATTGAAGTAGCTTTTACAAAGACTGTTCCTTAACGGATGACCTAGGTAAACGGAAAAGACGTAGGTCTCATCCTTATCTTACCAAAGAGATTCTCCTACACATGACACGTGGGAAACGATACTGGATACAGGGACAGGTACCTGGTTTAGTTATCCTTGAGAGAAATTATTTTATCCAAGAAAGATTAAATAACGTTAGTGTTTGGAAAGTTTAGTCCTACAAATCCTCTAGTGAACTGCAGCAGATTTGGGAGTGAGTAATAAATAGTCATTGAGCATTGGTAAAAAATACATATGTTTTAGAAGATGAAATATTAAGCTCCAAACCTAAAAACAACGTGAGTGAGTGCTGGAGATAGCAATTTACACCATTAAGTAGCGTTCAATTAGACGTCATATCTACATTGTCAATATTTTCATATTAAGCTTTTTATTGTAATTTAGTTAATAAATTGTTTGTGTACATGTACAAATGCCATATGTATACTTTTACAACTACCTCTCCCTTTGTTATGAATGATGAGGTGTTTATAGGTACAAATAGGACGCTGGAGCAATCAAGTAGCACACTAAAATTGCAAATATATTTCCAAACGATATTTGATGATAATTAAATTATTTTCTTTCTTTGACTTACGGGTGAAAACAATTGTAGGGGACCTGTAAATACACAATTCAGAAATCACCAAATTATCAGTACATACACGCGCGTTTGATTATATCAACAGCCCCTTATCACTCTAGGTGTCTTCAGGTGAGCGTTTATGCTTTACCACTTATGTGTAAAGTCCCTCTGACTTAAAAAAAACTACAATAACTTTGACCATAAAAAAATTTGTACTTTTCATTTATTTATATTCAGGAATTTATATATATATAAGTGTAGAAGTTACTATACAAGTTAAAATACACTGGCGGAACAGCCAACAAATGATCTTCTAATAATATCCTTCACTGGCTTGTTTGTGACATCCTTGAAACACCTCCTCATGTAGCTTCTAGAAACTACCTCGTCATAGGTTGAAGGGTCTCTTAAGTAAAGGAATATTCCTTCTGTAAAAGAAAGAAATATATAATTTTTAAATTAAAATTATCAGCGCATTTAAAAATATTGTTCGTTGGAAAAATAAACAAACCAATAGTAGTATCGAGAATACGGTAAAACCTTTAAACTCACGAACCAGCTTTCTTAAAATCAACACTAAAATAATAATTCTAAAAGTACTACATGGCGATCAATCAAAAGTGAGGTTGTATGAGGCATAACAATATTATATGAATTCAGATTTGAACTGTAGCACTGAAGAGTTGCATGGAACTCATTAATGCGACCAGGAGACTATGAAGAACTTCGAAATGAGAGGTTAATAGAGAGCTTATTATAGTTCCTTAATATATAAAGGATGTTATAATTTAAACAAAAACTACTGGAAGGGTGTAATGAACGGGTGTAGCCTTTTCATTTCAGTTGGAATAAGTCTGTACCCTTAAGGTACCAGAATGAAAAAAAAAAAACAGAGCGTTTATATAAAGGATTTGCAAAAACTTTAAAAAAACATGAAATGATTAAGAGTCTCGGGCGTCTACAGGGGAGGGGCAGTAGGGCTATTGCCATCCCCTCTAACTGTTTTTTTTAAAGATATATCTTGTATGTTTCGAACTATTTAAGTTTATGCCAGTTAACTTATAAAAATATATTTTCTATTTGACTTTTATTTTAAAGCAATGTATATTGTTTTTACATTTATGTAAGGTTAGGTGTTGAAATTTATCTGATGAGATTGGTTTTTCCACAAAGCATTAACATCACTGGCATTAGTTCCGTACCTGCTCGGTTGTACTAACAGTTTGTGTACTACGACTCCGCATCGTCTTCGTCAGACCAAGCTGTTCGATGAAACGATAAAAGTTATTATTTTGGTGGAAACAAAATACTAAATGCTCTGTGATTTTTAAGCACTAGAGTATCTTATGATGTCATTTCCAGACCTTTATTTTTGTATGTTTCTGATGTAAACCCACCTCGTGCTTTCCTGCCACTGTGCAAGCCCCCCGCAAATTTATACTGGAGAAGCTTTTGCGAGCCGTTTAAACAAAGTGTGACCTATGTTGTTAAATAAATACGTAAACGTACCATTTTTATTAAAAGATAGACGAGTACGTGTTTCAAATTCATCCCAACCCACTTATATGTCTTTCCCCACATCCTCCATTACAGCTGCCTCCAATACAATCTCCTAAACCAAAAGTCCTATTCCACATATTCACTAACAGAACTGAAGAGTAGATAGAAAGAATGTTTCCCCCCTACCCAGATCATTGCCTATGCTTGGAAGACGTGAGCAATAGAATACTAAATAGTGCAAGGCCACCTGGGGATTTGTAGATATTGCTTTAAAGATCTGATTATAGATAAAATAACGCGAAAAGTGATGTTTATGTTATATATATATATTTCAAACAAACGTCTACGTTCAAAAGCATAAAGATTTCA
Source organism: Prosapia bicincta (assembly GCA_036971475.1). Taxonomy (NCBI): domain Eukaryota; kingdom Metazoa; phylum Arthropoda; class Insecta; order Hemiptera; family Cercopidae; genus Prosapia; species Prosapia bicincta. The sequence goes on from JBAIZL010000059.1 coordinate 700,231, forward strand.
ACAAAGAAAGAATTACATATAAAATAACAGGGTCGATGGTTTTTGACAATTTAATGTAATGAACAGTATTTAGTTTTAACTGTTGATAGTGTACGAAGCTTCTGATGCTATTTTTAATAAAGTAATGAAGTTTCAATTGCGAGGTTTTGTAAATATTCTTTTTGTTCAAATGTTTGTGCTGTAATAAATAGATATATAATAAGTTCAATAATGTATGTAATATGCAAATGAAATACACACACACACACACACTCTCTCTCTCTCATGTGCATATATAGAGGAGTTAACTTTCAAAGATTGGTATTATCTCCATCATCAAGCATCACTGACCGAGGGTTGTAGTAGACTGCGAGTTGTGTGGAATTTCCGTTGTCACAAGGTGTGGTTTACCAATAACGGTAAACCATTGTTATTTATAGAACAATAACCTATTTTCGGATTCACTGCACTGTTTGAGTCTTATAAGTTATTCTTGTGGTTAATTTTGTCTATTAGGTGAATAATTTATCGTTCTTTTAATTTTATTTATATTTGTTCGTTTATGATGTTATTTTTATGTTTATAAACGAACAAATACAAATAAAATTTAAAAACGATAAATTATTCAACCTAATAGACAAAATTAACCACAAGACAAACCTAAAAGACTCCCACAGCGCAGTGAATTCGAAAATAGAACTATAACGGTACACCACACCTTGTGACAACGGGAATTCCACACAACTCGCAGTCTACTACAACCCCCGGTCAGTGATGCTCGATAATGGAGATGTTTTGATAATGTGATTGATAATCTTTGAGAGTTAACTCGCATAAATACCAATTAAAATTGTTGTTTAAGTAAATATAGTGAAAGTGGTAAGTGAATACAAGAAAACAGTGTTGCAAAGCTATATATATATATATATATATATATATATATATATATATATATATATATATATATATATATATTAGTAAAATATTTTAATTATAAATATGAAAATTCAAAATATGGATTCTAGAATAATGTTGTATAATGTATTTATCCTACAGGCTCTTATATAACAAATTTCACTACGTATAATAGTATTCTATACAATACACAAATTGTTTATTTCTAAATTAAATAAAGTTTATATTGTCACTATGTCTAGCATTTTACCGGAGGTAAACTCAGGACTGACGTATCCACAAGTATGTACTGCAAGGTAAGAGGTATAATCGGTGCACATTACTGTCGTATTGTACGTGGTATTTGCTTCTGCGTCTGAAAATTAAAGTTATTTCTTAAATTCAATGCCAAATAATGAATAGATAAATGCACAGTATTCACAATTTCATTACTTTTATTTGGTGTAAAGTTATTTAAGTATAAATGAAAATAAAACTTACAAATCAATTAAATTTAAACCTGTATGTATTGCTCCGTGAGAATTAAATAATTTACATCAACATTTCATTGCATGCGCACCACAGTCGCTAAGAGAGTTATTTTTTGAAAACTATTAGGAAGCAAAAAGCTTAAGGCTCGACTCTCAAGATATAGGCAGTATAATACTTTAAATAATTTACAAAAAGTGTTTATATTCAAATATTCATGTTAGAATACATGTTGGCACGGCCAAAACCGTAACAATGGAAAGTTATTGTTTTTAGGCTAACATTTTTTTAAATATTATTTTTGTAAGTTTAAAAATGACATCGCTGCAATTGAAAGTAGCGCCAAGCAAGTGCTTTATGTGTTTAAGTAAACAAGACGTTTCCAAAGGGTCGACCTTTTTCACGGAATTGAGCAACTATAAATAAATTATTTTTTTCTTCTAATATGTAATGTTAAAATAAAATAAGTTCTTGTTATTTATGAAAAACAAAACGCAAAAATAAAATAACAAAATAAAAGTAAAGATACACCACAAACATTTAAAATAGTTTTTCAAAAACTAATAAAAACTGATTAATGTAAATTAAAAATGTATTAATAAATTTATTAACAAATTTATCTAATAAATGTAATTATTAAAGGGTTAAATATATGCTCCAAAAATTTGAAAAGTGTCAAGTAATATTAGTAAGTTGAAATATTATTTCGAGTGCAGTAATAGGGCAAGTTACGAATGGAGGGGCTAGAACTGTCATTCAAATTTGGAAGAACGCTTTGAAGGGTAAAGAAGACTAAGACGTTAAAAAATATCACCATATTACTCCATAGGTGACGTTTTCAAGTATCAGTGAAAAAACGAGTAAACATCTTCGAAAGTAAGTTTAAAGTACTTTATGTTACAAGCAAGAGGAAGTCTTGACAAATGGAAAACCCCGGTGGACTGCCCGCTAGCAAAGGCACTCGAAACTCAGCTTTCGTTGGAGACGAACATGTTTCTGGAGATCCAGAAGGAAGTTCAGGATGTTGTACCGTGACTGAAAAGAAACACCCTAGTCTAAGATGGACGTGGAGATCTGCCTTCAACCCGTGAAATCGAACTTGAGCTTTTTATCATTGTAAACAAGGACCGGCCCTAAAACCGATCATTGTCGATGGCTACAAGAACGAAGAGGCTAGAAAAATCCAGGAAAACCACAGCCTGGTACAGCGATAGTTTTTGGGGCAAGTCTAAATTTAAATTTAAACAAATCATTTATTAAAACCATTAAAAATTTCTTAAATCCATGTAATAAAATTTCTTAATGCATAAGTTGAATGACTTGTTGAAAATGAATAGTTAAAAAAATGTATAAAAGATTTGCTATTTTTTGAACAGTAAAAATATTTATGGTGATAATTTAATAATTTGTTCAAATATTAAATATAAAAGTTCTAGTTTCTTAAAATCAAGTGAAAATAAAGTTAACGTTTTTATAATGTCATAATCTATATATGTTCAAAATTAATAGTTACAAAATTTATTTAGAGACAATATCAGAAAATGAATAAGAAATGTATAAAAAAAAATCAGTAGAAGATGAATTAGTAGTTAAGTGAATAGAATTAATATTATGTCGATATAAACTAAACCTAATATATAGTATCAAATAACTGTAAAAATGTGAATCCAATAAATTTGGTACTAAAATCCTTAAGATTTACGTTTGGGAGCATAAATATGATCTAAAATCATAGGCACTAGGAAGTACTTTGCAAGTTACATCTACAAAATTTTATATGGACAAAAGATAAAATAAAAAGGTATAAATTATTCTTCTGTTATATTGAAATATGTATGTGATTTTATGTGTGAAATTTCGAACTCTATAAAACCAAAATGTTCCCATAAGGACTTCAAGCTTTGGAAACAGTTAAATAATAGTGTTATCCAATTGACTATTGAACGTTACGCTAAGATTATAATAACATTTAAGAACTTTATAAAACATTCAAATATGTTTAATGTATAATAATTGCGTATAATTAATGGAAAATATATAACAAATATTTAATGACATTAAGAAATAATTATATTTTTAAAAAACAAATTTTAATTTAGATTTTAATTTTTCAAGTGATTAAAACAAAAAGTGTTTCTAATTATTAAAATTAACCTGTGGTAAAGCTAGTACATAAAACTTTATGAAATATTTCCAACCAGTAACTATGAATAGAATTAAATAATAAAATTAAACTGGCAATAAGTCTCTTAACAAATACTATTGCAATAAGAACGTAACAGATAAATTTATAGTCAAACACAACTTTTTTTTAATATAAATTATCACCTAAATGAGTTTGAACATTTTGGTTGGTTTTTAAAACAAAGCCTAGGGATTTATCCACTGGCAGATCACGCTCGTCACACCACAGGTATCCGGATAAGGTAAGTCTGGTCGGATCATATTTTGACCACGGTTGAACTGCGCGTTTCGACCTTACAGAGTTCATCATCACCATGAATAGCTTACGCGAAAAACGCGTAAATGGTGGAACCTTGCTGGTAGGGTGTGAAACGCGAAATAGAGGGACAGCCTTTTCCCCCTGAGATGGTGCAGACTTGTAAGGTTTGGCCGCGGCAATGTGTGGTATACATTACACTAGAGTGTATACAATACACTAAATGTAGGACGCTTTGAATAATAACACTAGGACAGCGGTTCCCAATCGGTGGGTAGCGACCTGTTAGTGGATGGCAGAAGGGTTTCAGATGGGATGCGACTTGATCCTAAAACGGTTAGAAACCAAAATGTAAACAGTCAGAAAAGATCAGAAAAATCGAAGCAAATGGAATTGTATTTCAATTAAAATGATTGTTCAAGGCATATTCCCAAACCATAGATAATTTCTTTCTCCTAGTTAAAAACAGCAATTTTATATATTTATTGAGATAATTTCCCTAACTATGACTGGTTTCCGATCACAACACACCGAAGAAGCTTTGTGATTAGCTAAGGGTGGACCGAGGGTAGAGACGTAATGCGTGGGAAGAGCAGTTGGCGTGAGCGCGGTTTCAATGTTCTAACAGAACAAACGGGTGATTTCGCTCCGCTTATGTAAAAAAGAAATTTGTAGGACTAATTTTCGAACAAAATGGATAATTAAGGAGTTCGAGTGTGGTGCTAAGATGTTGTTTTGTGCGTTTCAGAAACCCTTTTGTAGGGGAAACTCCCCTAAAGCGGTTTCATACAAACTTAACAACTGGTCGTGGCGTTCTCTAACAAAGAAGATTTAGTCAATTAGTAGGCGTTTTAGAAAATAGATTCAGTTATAAGAGGAAAAATTGAACAACGAATAAAGCAAAATTTTTAAATTGTAAAATAAATAAATATGTTGTTTAAGAGACAGAGTAAGAGAGTGAGTTTCCTAAGAAGTTTGAACTTAGCTGGAAGTAGAAAGTAATGGGCATAAGTAATGGCGTGGCGAGAGGGAGATGAGGCCTAGCAAGACGACATCTTGGAAACCGTTAAAGGGCAGTACCCGGATGAGTGGAAACTCTAAGAGTTCAGAATTTAGCTTCACTCTTTTTCTAGTATTATTAAGAAATAGTAAAATTAAATTTACAAGGAATTTTAAAATCTGAATATAAGTAATGTTTTAAAAATGTGAAAGAACTATCATAGTGTCCTTGTTTGGAAACAAGATGGTGGGGAATGTAATTTATGACAAAGTCAGCTACTCAAAATGTAGAACACTACCTAGTAAATAGCAAGGACTTGGTAAGAATTATTTTAAATAAATGTGAAATATAAAAGGAATGTTTTGAAATAAATTACCGATTTGTAATAAAACTTTAACTGAAAACTGCTGTCCAAAGTTAGGAACAAATTTATTGCAGAGAAAAAATAATTGAAAAAATTAAATTAATGAGATTTGATTTGAATTAAAGGAAATTTAATTTAACTTTAAGAAATGGCAGTTTCAGTAAATTTGTTTTGAATAGATCTCTACTCTGTAAGAAGGGTAAATAGCATGAAAAAGATTTTTTCAAAATTAGTTAAAGAATGTATATATGGTTTAAAATTGAGTAAGGTGTTAGATAAAAAACACTGATTTTTTTTAAAAAATAATTAAGGTTATAAAATATGTTAGGTTTCGGCAGAAAGGTCTATGAATTAAATTTAAATTTTAAAAATTAAGTATGTGGAATATCTGAGTCAACTTAAGTTGGAAAGTAAATAAAAGAAGTTCAAATGGTTAGTAATAAGGGTAATTTCTGAGCAAATTCGTATGTTCTCAAGTTGATTTTAAAAAGTTTGTTTAGTATTTTAGGGTATAGACCCTATATATTGATAATGTTTGTTGGAAAAAGTCTTTGGGTTTAAATGAATTCAAATATAGAATAATAAAAGTAAGGGATTTCATGTTATAATGAAAGGATTGTTTTTACAAATTGTTTCAAATGAATTTGTTTAAACTCATCAAAATATTGTAGGGATAGATTAAAGGAGTTTTAATGGTTAGTAATAGGGTTAATTTCTGAGCAAATTGGATTTTTTGTGTTTTTTCTCATGTTAATTTTATATTGTTTGATTAGGATTTTAGGGTATATATATATATATATATATATATATATATATATATATGTGTGTGTGTGTGTGTGTGTGTTTATATATATATATATATATATATATATATATATATATATAAATTTTCATAATGGGAGTTGGATATAGTATTTGTGTTTTCTAATGTTGTGTTTATTTGATCTCAAATATCAAATTAGAAATAAGGGATTTAATGCTAAATGAAAGGGTTGTGTTTACAAATTGTTTTAAATGAAGTGTTTTAAAACTAACAAAAATATAGTGGGGTCAAATTAAAGTAAATTTTGTATTAAAAGTAAAAGTTCTGAATTGTAGGAGAATTTAAATATTAAAGATTATGTTTTTAAAGAAATCAAAGAAGGGAATCATTTTAAAATTTTAATTAAATATTAGAAATTATTTTTCTTTAATTACAAGTAAGAAAAAGTATTGTAAAATATTAATTTGATTTCAAAAAGGACAAAGAAAATTAATTTTACTTGAAAAAAAAATTATAAAGGAAGTGAAGAAGAGTTAAATTGCAAAAACATTACAAATTGTGCTGTAATGTAAATTGAATCTTTAGATAAAACAAAACAATTTTTTACTAGCTTGCAACAAGTACAGTGAATATATTTATTTAAAAAAAAAGTCCTATACAATCCCTAACCAAACGCTGACTAAGCCGAAATTGCCTTAAAAAAGAATCCATTCCTAGGGAACGGAAGCCCAAAGGGTTAAATCTCAGCGAGCTACGCTTTTATATAAAGGCCAGTGACTGGTTCTCTGGCAGAGGTTCGCAAGCGTTGCACAGGGTTTGGCTTTGCGCAGGGCAGGTTTCTTTCAAAATTTATACCGAGTGGCAGAGCGCGAAGTTGAGGTATATATATATATATATATATATATATATATATATATATATATATATATATATATATATATAGAGAGAGAGAGAGAGAGAGAGAGAGAGAGAGACAGATAGACAGACAGACAGATAGACAGACAGACAGATAGACAGACAGACAGAGAGAGTGTTGGAGTTTTCTGAGTAATATATATATATATATATATATATATATATATATATATATATATATATATATATATATATATATATATATATATATAACTGTAAGATATACAAACTGGAATTTTAGTGAATATTTCTTATACTTACAATAAATCTTAAAGGAACCGACGTTTGGATCCGGTATATAATAAGTTCCTGACAAAATCACGGCACTTGTTGAGCTAAAACCAAAGAATCTCTTGTGTAAAATATGAATATTTGTCTGTGAATATGATTCTAAACATAAATATGTACGAGTGGTATTTTACGTCTTTCGTTTCACTAACCTAATATTTATTTGGGCCAAAAATCTGTCATCAAATCCCTTGTCGTAATGCAGAAACAGCACTCCACAACTTGCATTTTCGTACATCTTCGACTGTATTGGGTTGAAAGGCTCAAAGCCACCATAAACCCAAGACCCTGTAAACTTAGGAGAACAAACTTGTAAACATTTTCTTATTAAATTTCATGCGTAAAATCAAATACTTCTTGAACGTCTATTCCCATGAGGTTTAACAACTTAATACATTATTGGGTGAATATATAAAATATAAATGTTTTTAGGAAAAATTGAAAAATATATAAATTTGTATATAGTACTTTGAATAGTAGAAAAATTGAGAGTTTTATTGTAAATAATTGAAAACTTACTTTAAAATGAATTAAATTTTTTAATCGCTAGAAACTTCTAAAATTGACATTACTTTAAACATGTTTTTGAACAATTCGATGCTTGTTTTTTGATTATTTTTAATGTAATTTATTTGATCACATAGTACACAATTAGTAGACCTGTGGCAAGTATGTTCAGCGTTACTGCATGAGGGATAACATTTTCTTTGTAACATCATTATAGTTCTTCTTCAATCGAGTGTGTTCATTCATATATAATAACTTGTAATTCTAATAATGTGTAAATAATAATATGTGTAATGTGTGTAAATATTAATGTGTAATAATAATGTATACAATTAAATTTATTATGTGGTCTTTGTAGCATTATACAATAATGTACAATAATGTATACAACAACTGTGGTTTTTAGTTTTGTTAAATCTTTATAGGTTATGTTTAATATATATATATATATATATATATATATATATATATATATATATATATATATATATATATATATATATATATAGAATATCAAATGTGTTTTCCTGTTAGAATATTTTTAAGATCAAATAATATACCCAAATACAGGAATATTTAATTTATTGAACAATAAACTCAAAGCTTTTCGTTGGTTTACATTACCAACAACTTCAGGAGTTACAATAGTAAGAATAATTCTTACTATTGTAACTCCTGAAGATGTTGGTAATGTAAACCAACGAAAAGTTTTGAGTTTATTGTTCAATAAATTAAATATTCCTGTATTTGTGTATATTATTTGATCTTAAAAAAAAAAAAAAAAAAAAAAATATATATATATATATATATATATATATATATATATATTTTAGTTAATTTGATTTTTGTATCTTCACTGAGGATAACGACAAATTAGTTGTTGAAACGCGTATGAAATAAAATATTTTATATTTGTGAGTTGTAGCATATTTATTCTTTAATTATAACTTTCACTCACAAGCCAGCTCGAATATTATTAATATTACTTCTACATTAGTTTATGACTATCCGAACTTATATTTTTGTAAGATTTTAAAATTTTACTAAGAGATACAATTTTTGATCACTTCGTGGTTTGTTAAAATTTAGAAAAATAAAAGTTTGGGTAGTCATAAACTAATGTAAAAGTTATTAAGTAGGTTTCACTGAACCTAATCGACTACAAAATGCAAATATATATAAATATATATATATATATATATATATATATATATATACATATATATATATACATACATACACACACATATGTATATATATATATATATATATATATATATATATATATATATATATATATATATATATATATGTAAAAGGTATGTTGAAATGTAGCTGGTAAGGTATAAGAACATGTATATTTATTTGTATGGTAATTCAGCTCATGTAATAATACTTTTATTCAGCTTTTGCTAGGATGACTGTATAGCCTTATTTGAAAAAGATAGAAAGCGTATAGTAACATAGAAACAATTAAAATTGAAACTTAAAAAATGCACTAACATTTTGAAAAATAAATGAGAGGCAATCTCATGAAAACGTCTAGTTACTACAGTAGATTTATGTGGAGAAAAACATAATTTACAAATAACACAAAGAGGTTAGTTTCACCGAAAAGACAAGAGACGTAAATCTGTCCCGTTCCTTCCCAAATATTCTAAATAGACAGATTATGAAGTCCAGAATTTAAAGTACATACTCTTTCAAGTGAAAAATTTTTCATTGGTCTGGGCTTTCCAGCGCATTGGTCTCCATTAACGGTAGAAAATATAGTCAGGGTAAAAAATAACACTTCAATCATTATGATCCTGAAACACAAAAAATGGAAATACATTCGGTACTGCATTCATAATAGTTGTAGTTTGTATATCTCCTGAATAATAAACATTTTTATATGCCAAAGGCTACATCACTTTGATAAAATGAAGAAGAAACACATTTATGTTTCAGGATTTAGATTATGTAGCAGATTTTATAACAAAAACAAATATTTTATTATCAATAATAAAAATATACACACATAGTGAGCATTGATTTTTTTATAGATGTTATTAAACAAGTTATCTGAATTATTATTACAATAATATTGATTTATCCCATAAATTATTATTAGTAATTTTTTTTATAGGCTAATGACAGATCAGAGACAACTTTGCTTTTTTACAAACTCAACTTTTTAAATTTCTTTTAAAAATTCCGTCCCAAGAGCTCAGTTTCAATTAAACAATTATAAAACACAACTTACATTTTATAAAATACATAACAATATATAAAACGTCATAAAAATCAATGTATTACAAAACTTTAAAAACATATCCATTTACAAATCAAAATGTTTTTCTATCACAATAAAACAGACAAATTACAGATGTATCCACTAACATATCTACCAATAATAACAGAATGAACATTTTAAATTTTAGACCACACAATAATTATAATATTATACATTACCTCGAGTGTCCAAAAAACCAATAAAAATGTAACATTTCACGTATAATTTCATTACCAAAGATTCATATGCAGATGGGAAATCATTTAACTCTGTCATTTTATTTAATGCATTTCTTCCTTGTTTCTTTTTTTTGTACCACATTTCAACAAAACGCATTTGAGTAAACAATCAAAGCAAAATTGTCTGTCATACGTCATTAGTCTATATAAAAAAATTAATAGTTATTAACAGACATTAAATAAAATTTTAGTTAATAATAATTTGAATACGTGAAATTAAAATATAACAAATAAGACAATGTTCTTACAGTAGCTCAATTTTTTTTTTTTTGCACTTAAATGAGCTTTATTTTATTAAATACTTTACTTAAATTTTGTATTTTTACATACATAAATTGTACAAGATTTAACATTTACTTAGATATGGAATTGATATGTTTTTGCATTTAAATCAGCTTTGAAATGATAAAATAATAAGACTTCATTAAACGTTTTCTCTTATTAATTACTTTTCAAAATTTATTTATCGAAAGTGATAGAGATAAAGCCATAACATAGCGTTCAGAGTAAGGTTGTCTCTAATTTTCTGGCTGTAGGAGAAGTACGTTTCCTACAACACAAGTAACAAGATAGACATTTACGCTACAGGTAATCCTGTAGCACCTGTGTGCGAGCATCTCTCGTGAGCTGCATCAAAGAACTGTTAAATGCCTTCACTCCTGTGTCTCTATTTGTTGTTCTTTATTGTAAGAATATTGGATGACCAGACTTGGAGACCAATCCTAAAAACTTCAAATTGTTTCACGACTAGACATGTACACACACTCAACAATACTTGATTTATTCGCTCTGTTGGTTGAGTAGAAATGACCATTTTAATATTTAAAAAATATTTTTAAAGACCAATATTAAGCACTTTGTATGGACACAATTTATAACTTGAGCCTAGAGTACCCTATTTACATTTCACTGACGGATGTGCTGATTGTATTTAGCTGTTCATTGATAGCTTCTTCGTAATCATGGAATATTTTCTGAATTGTAATTCTGTTGTAATATTTCAACGCATTCGTTGTGGTTGTCTATTCAAAATTTACGTCTATTAAAAAAACATAATAAATTGTTTTACTGGAAAGATATTTGAACCAATTATTATTAATGTAATAAAAATTAATTACTATTCTAAGAAGGCAATTTGTTACCTTGAATGTGGTGCATTTACCAGAACTTTTATAGCTTCCATTGTTACTCTGTAAGAACTGTATCCGTTGTGTATAAAACCTTATGAAAGAAATGTTTATTTATCGCGGGTAATTTCCCAGATTATTGTGCTTGGCCATATATTCGCTCTAATGTAAACATAAGCACGTAAAACTCTGTTAGCATCAGCAACAATAAATTAGTTTTTTCGCCAAATACCTTCACGGAATTACTTCATTTTATATGTTTAATTTTAGGGTCTTGCTGTGTTTTTTACTGAATAGATAAACATAATTTACAAACCACCATAATTCAGAAATTTATAGATTATAATTTAGCTCTCAGTTGTAAAAGTGTGTAACAATGAACCAGTTGTAGTAAAATGTTGCTTATTAATTATTGTAGGAGTTGTAATTGTTTTGTTTATAATCTGTTTTTTTTACAGGTCTGAACCTAAGCTTTAATGAAGATCGTACGTGAACTATTGTCTTTTTTTGGTGAATTTATATATATATATATTGGTTGTTCGATATAAGATTCATATACACATAGGTCATAGGTACATATGTTTCATAGATATATAAGATACATAGATTCATAAAAAATCTTACACACGGTTAAAAATTTAAATTGTAGTTTTTATTATTCTAAACCAAAATTAAATTGACAATATATCGAAATCTTTTTGCTGTTCATGACGAGCTGGTTGTTTTTACTTATTACACTTTTGCTATTACTTGGGACCAGACTTTTTGTTAACTAAAATTTGTTAAATTGATAACTTGCACTTGGGAGGAAAAGTTTTCGTCTTACGACTTCTTCGGCCTGACGAGACTGAAGAAGTTGTAAGAAGAAAACGTTTCCTCCAAGTGTAAGTTAACAAAGAGTGTGGTCACAAGTAATAGAAAAAGTGTAATAATTTGATGATATAAATAAAACATAAACTGTTTTATTGATAAAATTAACAAATAAAAAATTAATAGATATTTTTTATATTGGACATTATTTATTTAAAATACTTGTTACCTGATAGTTTTTAAAGTATAATTTTATTTCTGAATATATTTAAATTATTAAACAATTGTTTTTTTTTCATTATTTTCTTATGATAGGTTTTATAGAGCATCTTACGAAAATTAGGTAAATAATAGCAATTAAATTAATCATGTCAATATTTAATCAAATATAGCTTAAACGTGTACATATTTCAAGGCTTTCGTTATATGCTTAGTATTAATGTTAAAATTAATAATATGTACAATCTAACAATAATAATATGTTCAATAAATTAATGATAAATTATGCAATGAATAACTTGGATAGCATAAAAATACAAATAAAAAACAATTTAATTGTAATCCATGCACGTATTACCTTTAATTGTCTATATATAACTTACGATTGATAAAACACATATGTTTGTATGTAATAATTTTAAAAAAATTTAAAGTTCTATTAATAGGTCCATGTTTAATAAGGAATTAAATTATTAGATTAATAACGAACTTTCAATTTTTCTGATCTCTGATACTACCAGCGTCACCAAGTAACAAATATTAATTATTTTCTAGACAAATAATCAGATCATTGCAATGTTATGTTTACAACTTATATTTGAAATTTTGACATCTTCAAGAACTTTGTATTAAATTTCATATTTACATTTTATTATACAATAATATTCTAAATAGAAAATATATATAATCAGTCGCCATTGCTCTCATTCAATGATTGCTTCTAACAAAGTCTAATTTACATGGTTTTAAACACAAAATATTTTTGTTTATAGATTAGGGTTTCCTTTATTAGGATAATATAGTAAGTCACACAAGACATCACTCGAGTCTCACATGAAACGTTAAGCCTATAGTTCATCTTGACTCAGAAGCTTCCTAGGCCCTAGGAGACCCTTACATACACGCTCGTGCTGATCCTGCCCAGCGCCCTAAATCATTGTCATGATCTACAAAACTACTTTTTTAAACTGTTACATTTTCTTACTTCGCTTTCATATTACTTGCGACCAGACTTTTCATTAACAAAAGGTTGTTAGATTGTTAACTTATACTTGGAGGAAATATTTCTTTTTGGAAAAAAACGTTTCCTCCATGTGTAAGTTCACAATTGAACAACCTTTAGTTATAAAAAAGTCTGGTCGCAATTAATATAAAAGTGAAATAACTATTACCGCCATGAACAGCAACAAGATTTAGAAATGTTACATTTAGGTACCGTACATTTTATTTACATTTTTTGAATCTTCATATTGATTTTTAGAAGGAGAGACAAATAGTATGCATTTATGTCACTTTTATGGATAATAGAAAAAATAAGTCATTATATATCAATTTCTAATATTTTAAAATTATTTTCAAGTATTAAAATAATTACTTTGTGTATAATCTTATATTTCCAATAAATAATACATAATATATATAATCCAATAATAATACATTAATATATTCATTTTTAAAATAATCTGTAAAATCTACGTAAATGAAATAGCTCAATCAATTTTAATTTTCTAGATAATAGCCTAGTATGAGACTCATGGAGAACTGTCTGAGGGAGTGAGTATATCAGCGCGTGTGAACGTGAGTGCGCGTAGATGTGCGAGGTTACCTTAATCCTCTGTAGCGACCCTCTGGATTAGTTATAGTCAAACGCATGTTTTAAAAGTGTATTGTCTTGATCAATTACTAAAAAATGTATTACAAATTTTTATTATGTTATTAAGTAATAATAAATACACAAAAACCTCTTAACCACAAACTTTCTTTAATTTACCCTAATGTACATTTCAGTTACACAGTAACCATCCTCAGAGGGATAACATACATAAGTCTTTGTATGTTATCCCTCTGAGGATGGTTACTTTGTAACTGAAATGTACATTAGGGTAAATTAAAGAAAGTTTGTGGTTAAGAGGTTTTTGTGTATTTATTATTAAATTCAACCACAGTATATTCCTAATAAATAGTGTTATTAAGTAGTTCAAACTATGTAATTACTACGAAAGTGCAAGCTGGAAACAAATGATAAACGATAAAACACCTCACAAGCCCGCACGTTTGTGTGTGAGTTTTAGCCATCAGGGTTTCGGATGGGATTTACCCATCATTACTGTGAATTGAATTCTGACTGATGGTGACCTGGTACTCATGGAAACTGAGCCAAAAAAGTAATCTGCCAAATGTTGAGTTGCACGGCGTCCTGATATTCTAATGAAAGAGGCTAGAGCATTCGTGATTACATTACCACAGCGTCGGAAAGTATTGCAACATTGCCATGAACAGTGGTTTCGCAGTACGTTAAACAGAAATGTAGATTGCACAAAGTTTGTGTTAGGGTGTATGAAGCGAAATAAATTCAAAAGCAAAGACACAGATCCGTAGCTAAATATCCTATACCATATAGAATAAATTGGCCCATGGATTTAGTAATATACTGACATTATCTATCAAATTTTAAATGATAATTTATCCATCCAATAATTATTTATTAATAATTAATTATGTTTAATATTTAACAAATATTGAGTTGGTCAACTAATAAAGGGCTTTGTGAACTAGTTAAACTAAAATTTAGTGAAATAAATGGAAAGAAAATGCAAAAAAGTTAAATATAAGAAACTGATGTGTTTGACTATATTATAAATTATATTCGACCGTATTACTGATTGGATCCTAATGGATGAATCTTGACGTCTTTCTAGATAATTCAAAATATTATTGCACAGAAAAAAAGAAAAATGTCGGCATGTGGTTTTAATCATTGTGTTACCTGGACTTACCGACTTGGAGAGAAAAGAGTGTAGATAGCCAACGACCTTAAAGACACAAATACATACACATACGCACGCGCGTGACCAATAATTACTTGCTCGCAAGCGTACTTATAGATATCAACCTCGCGTTATCACTTTAGATTTCACCACTTGGAGTAAAATTGTCTCCTTTTATAAAATATAACAATAACTTCAGGTCCCAAAAAAATTGGGGCGTTTTATTTATTTGAATTTAGGATAATATTTAGATAAGTTATTGTACAAGCTAAAACTTGGCGAGACAGCCAACAAATGGTCTTCTGGTAATGTCCTTCACTGGTTTGTTTGTGACGTCCTTGAAACACCTTCTCATGTAGCTTTTAGAAACGAGCTCGTCATAGGATGAAGGGTCTCTTACGAAAAAGAACACTGATTCTGTGAAACAGAAAATTATGTTGTAAAAATAAATTTTCACGGAATATTTTTAATAACGGTTCCCTGATATAATAGGATAAAACGTTAAAACTAATGAACCAGCTTTTTACAGTAAACAAATAAAACAAAAATGTTAAAAGTACTACCTGGGGATCAAACACAAGTGAGGTTATGTGAGGCATGCAAACACTATCTAACTTCAGAGCCTCACGTAATTTGACTTGAACTGTGGTACTGACAGTTTACAGGCACGAATAACGTCGAAATTCCAAATGATTAGGAGACCTTATTATATTACCGCAATATTTTATGGTGGGTATTAATTGAATAAAAGTACTGGAAGTGAATAAAATAGCCGGTTCGTTTGAGTTGTACAAGAGGACAGTTGAACAAAGTCTGATTTGCTTGAGGTACCTGATATATAATGAATGTGCAAGTGCTTAAATGATTTGAAGACAAAAAAATAAATAGAAGCGTATATATTTATATAAAAAGTAAAACGTATATTCTAATTATGGATGTGTTTCATGTAATTTCCATCAATAAACATGTCCTTCCACACTGATAACAGCCCTTGCCAATACAAGCTCTATTCTCAAAAATACCCCCATATCCCCTACTAGAACCTTAGCTACCAGAGCCTCCCTGACTGACTTACTTGGACGAACAGTAAAAATAAAGTTTTGACTTAAACCCCCATTGCCAATTCATGAAAGGGCTAAAACAATGATAGAAAATATATATTAAAAATGGTGATACGTTTTGTTGTAATATAGTTAATGAATAATAATGTTTAAAATATAAAGAATATTCTTGTATATGAAATATTTTTATTCATTAAGAAAAAATATATAAATTAAAACTACTCTTGTACTTAAAAATGTTTTATTTAATAACTATATATATATATATATATATATATATATATATATATATATATATATATAGCTATATATATATATATATATATATATAGCTATATATATATTATTGTAAATAATAATAAATACTCATAAATATGAAAATTATAGAAATGCATTCTAAGAAGCTCTTAGACAAAATTTCTATCCTACAGGCTCGTACATAAAATGATTTCATTACGTATAGTATTATTCTATACAAATATATAAATTATTTATTTCTAAATAATTTAATTGCATATTGTTAATATGTCTAGGATTTTACCCGACGTAAAATCAGGATTGACGTATCCACAAGTATGTAGTGCAAGGTACGAGGTATAATCTGTACACATCACTGTCATATGGTAGGTGGTATTTACTTCTGCGTCTGAAAGTAAAAGGATATCTTTTAATATCAGTCCAAAGTAATAAACAGATAAATGCACGGTATTTACGCAATTATTACTTTTATTACGTATAAAGCACGATAAGTATAACTGGAAATAAACCTTTCCGATCATTAAATCTTATCTTTTGTGTACCGTCCATAGGAATGCATATGTACGAGGCTGGATTACATGGCTGGAGGGTTAATTCCCGATTCTTCACCTAAAGAAAAGTTAGATTTTCCCGTTAAAAAAAAAAAATTATAATACCCCTCCCCATGCCATGGTCGGTGTAAATGACAACAGGGAATTTAATACGTTGATTATTTTAAAATAGTTTCAAATATATTTTGTAAAATATTACTAAACGTTAGGGTTTAATAATTAAACACGGTAGTGTTGGCTGGGAGAAAAGCAAGGGGTTGAAAGTTATAACCAGGCTTTTCACTCACACACACACACACACACACACACACATACACACACACACACACACACACACACACACACACAAACACACACACACACACACACGCACACACACACACATACACACACACACTCGCACGCACACACACACACACACACAACGCATACACACACACAACGCATACACACAGACACAAACACACACACAAACACACACACACAAAACACATTAACACACACAAACAAATACATACTATAGAGTAACCAATTATCATATAATGTTATTACATAAGGCAATGGGGGAATATTATTTCTGTTATCATATTTCATTGTTTTGTTCTATTCCAAATTCAATGACTTTATTATTAATTAACATGATTTCTCATAATGCATTCATATAGCGATAAATAATAATATGATAAGTAGCCTATTATATATATATATATATATATATATATATATATATATATATATATATATACATATATAAAAGTAGCATGTTGCTATTGTTTGAGTTATATATATAAGTAAATGTATAAATATCCAAACTGGAACTTGAGTGAGATATTTTCATCACTTACAATAATACCTAATGAGGCCGACGTTTCGATCCGGTAAATAATAAGTTCCTGACAAACTCCCGATACTTGTCGAGCTGAAACAAAAGATATGCTTTTATAAAATATGAATATTTGTCCCTGAACATGGTTCTGTTGGTCAGAGAAATATATGGTTAGTATTTTAGGACTAACATTTCACTAACCTAATATTTAGTTGGCCAATAAACCTGTCATCCACTCCCTTGTCGTAATGCATAAACAGCACCCCACAACTTGCATTCTCGAAGATGTTTGCTTCCACAGGGTTGAAAATATCAAATGCAGCATAGACCCAAGACCCTGAAAACTTATGGGGAACACATGTAAACATTTTATACTATTTTTTTTTTTTATATTCGTTCATATTACGTTTAACAAATAGACACATTGAGTGATAAAAATGTGATATGGAGAGATTTCTAGCAAAGACTACAAAACTTGAACTCATTTACAAAAATCTACACACAACACAGTAGCGTAAGTATAATTTATAAATAACAATAACCCTAGCTACAATTTATTTGAACAACCTTGATATACATACTTCAAGTTATTGTAGGGATATTTTTGTTTATTATTCATTTACAGTACTTTAGCTTTTATACTAGAATATTGACAGTTGTATTGTGATTGATTGTACGTTTAGTGTTCTAACTAATGCGAATCGTTGAAAATTTTTATTAAAGGTATAATTCTTTTGAATAAGGCTATGAACGTTTTGAAATAAGTTTTACCTTTTTAATTTATTTGATGGGATCACAGAGTGTAACAAGTAGTGGACCTGTGGCAGATATCCACAGTTAACTCTTTAGAGATGGCATGTTCTTTTTAACATTGTTACAAAACCACTTTAAACGAACGGCTTCAAGCACTCATTCACACTAAAATATATATTATTATATAATATTTGTACAATGAAATATATTAAATGGTATCTGTAGTACTTTATACTATATTATATATTTACATATAGTCTGTATATAAATATATATATAAATAAATAAATTTAAATATATATATATATATACTATAAATCCTGATTTTTTTTCTTGTAATATAGGTAATAAATTAAAAATATTTCAAAAACAAGAATTAGTATGCATTAAAAGTATTCTTGTTTTTGATATATATATATATATATATATATATATATATATATATATATATTATAAATGGTGTTATTTTTTCTTGTAATATAGTTATTAAATTAAAAATATTTAAAAAACAAGAATTAATATGCATTAAAAGTGTTCTTGTTTTTGAAAATATATATATATATATATATATATATATATATATATATATATAAACATGGTGATAATTTATCTTGTGATACACATAATGAATAAAAATATTTTTAATAAAGAATAGTTCTAATTTATATATTTCCTTTACATATTTTCAAAACTTTTCGCCAATAAAGTAGGTGTTACCATCTTCAGGAAAAACAATGATATATAGGAAAATATATAAATTAAAACTATTCTTGTATAGAAATATTTTTATTTAATGTATATATATATATATATATATATATATATATTTACTGTAAAGATAGTTTATAAGAAAATGTAGCTGGTAAATAATAACAATTTGTGAACCTAATAAATCTAGTAGATCTATTGTAAATCTGAAGATTAGCTCTGTGCAGCTATTTTTAAAAGTATTTAAATTCATAGGAGTAATTAAAATCAAAATTTGAAAAATGACTAAGCACACAGTGCATACGGTAAACTAATGAGGGGCAAATCCACAAGCTCCTGCAGTTAAATTGGACTTTTCAAAGTTTTGTATGAGCTGCTCAAAATATGGAAGACTTTCTGGAAATGACTGAAAGCAACTAAAAGGCCATCCAAACAAAACATTTTTGTCGCGTTTCCAAAAACGATTATACTAGACGACTTCCAGGCATCAATTTCTGAGCCCCTTTTTGGAAAGCAGTGTTTACGCAGGATGTGCTTACCGATTCTAGAAAAAGCTAACGAAGTGATGGTCAGCGTCATTGAATACACCACAAATATACTTGGTTTAGCTGCAAACACTGCCCCAAGAGTGATAACTGGTGGTGCGAAGTCCACCCCTGTTACTGTAATAGATGTTCAAACTGAGACTAAACCCCTAACAAAACGAAGGAAGAATTCGGGATTATGTTTCCTGGAACGATTTAGTTGAATAATCAAATCTTGGTACGAATACTGTATAACCACCATGACTGAAAACCCAATGAATACTACCAGGACAATGTATGGTGTCACTTCAGGAGAAACATCCCTACTTAATGCTTATTTGGACTGTTTCCAGGGGTTCTCTTTGTGAGAGGTACTTTCAATAAGCCATCCGTTCTCGGATCATTAGCTTAGAAGTGCAGCCTTCCCAAATATCTATGAATAGCACCCTGGGAGCTTCCAATTTATACTGATGGATCATCCATGTCTGGAACAGGTGTTAAAGTGCACAGACTGCAAAAGAACACTAAGCGTTTTCATTACTTAGTGTCCAATGAACCCTGAGTCACGGAAAATTCACTGGCAATGAAAAATCTGACCAAAGATCCAAGCAGGGATCAACTCTTCCCCAGCCCAAGCATCTGAGTTCACTCCAGTCCTCCAAGTCACAAATAATGATGACCACCGACAAAATTACCAAAGATCGATTCAGATAACTCTCAGCAGGAACACAGTGAGAAAGTCTTGAGTAAGAAGCTCCAATTGACCATAAGCTGCCTCGAGTTGTTAGCGTTGCGGTATTCTGAATGAAGATTGGCCATGACTGCCTTGCCGTATGAGCACCTTCATCGTACTCATCTGCTATCGGCAATGACTGCCTGCTGTGTATTATGAAGTCATGAATGCCGAACATCTTTAGTGTTCCATACCCCTGCACCAGGCCCGGGGCTACGACAGTCCCAAATTCAAAGAATCCCATATCTACCATTCAGCGCGTAGCCATATATCTCAACTCCTGAAGAGAGTCGTTGGCTAGTAAGTAAGTACGTTTAAGTAAAACACATTAAGTAAAACATAAAGACTGACTCATGTGTAAATAACTCAACCTGTTTCCAAAATGTTTTCGATTTTGTGTTCAGTTTTTTATTTGTATTTACAAAAAAAGGTCTGTATATTGAACAATCGTAATAGAATGTAATTGTATTCATCAAAACTTCAGCATTTCCAAATACATCTAATACTAACACTACGACACTAATTTATCTACAAAAATATTCTTAGACTACTATTAAAACTAAAAACATGCTCTATATCATTGAAAATGCTTTAATTAAACTAACACCTGATAGCAATGTTGACTTGTTAGCATTGACTTGTAATAAAGTAAATGCCTTGTAGTAAGGAGAAAGTGTCGTATACCTTCATTATGACAAAAAAGTTGCCCCGTTCTTTCCCAAATATTCTAAACAGAGAGATTAGGAAGTAGAGAATTTACAAGTACATACTCTTTTAAGTGAAAAGTTTTCCATTGGTCTGGGCTTTCCAACGCATTTTGTTCCATTAACGGTACAAAATATAGTCAGGGCGAAAAATATCACTAGAAACGTTACGACCCTGAAACACAAAAAACGTTGGGAATTAAATTAGTTACAATTTAACCTTTTTATATATATATTCACGCACATTTTTATAAGACAATAACACAGCAGAACCCCCTACTAAACTGAAGTAAACACAGATTTATGTTTGCAGATACAGATTTTTTAGGATATTTTATAAATATACACATATTATAGTGACCAATAACAACACATGAACAATATTGTACATGTACATCAATATTAAACAATATCATACATTTCTTTTAGGTGTAAATACGTTATGTAAACTCTAACCTTCGATTAAATCGATATAATTCAAAAGTAGAATAATAATATTATTTTGAAAATTGATATTTTCTCTACAGAATATTCCTAATCCAATTAAAAAAAGTTGTTTTTAAATTTCATTTAATTGGACTTCGCTTTATGAATTCATTTACAAATAACTTGAAATTAATTTGTCTTATTTCTGACTGTCACGGCGTTCCAACAGATCGATCCTTACATGGTATTCAATGTAACGCAAGAGACAGTCATATGATTTCATACAGCTGATTTATTGTTGTAAGTTAGAAGGTATATGTTGAGTATCAGCTGTTTTTACACGTATGTCATGTCACTTTATTTATTGCACATATTAAGTTAAAATGTTATTATTGAATAAGTTTTATCAGTGATTACATAAACAGTTCATTCATGCATCGGTAAATCTTTCTATAATTAAATCAATATACTGATATTAATTAATTGGTTTTATGTAGTTATTCTAATTTTTGAGATGAACGTTTCTTATAGATTTCAATTACAGAAAATATTAAATGAATAAAATCTCTACTAACAACTTTCTCAATTCATTCCCTTATGGACATTTCAACTACATAGTATTCACGCTGAGAGGTAGTTTACAAAACAACTACTCAACCGAGTAGCCATAAAACTGGAATGCTAATTTTCAGTAACTACACTCAGTAGTTGTTTGTAAGTTACCTCTGAGGATGATTGCTATGAAATTAAAATGTACATAAGGTATAAAATCAATTTAAAAGCTTATTTGTGCTATAGAGGTTTTAATTAGAGGATTTAAATTAAACATTACGTCACCGTTGATTTACACAGTTATACAGACAATATGTTGAATGAAAGTTTTATTCAGTAAGTTTTAAACATTTTACTAAAGTTTTATGTAAGGTATATTATTTTATTAATAAGTATATTGATATATTGTATTACGTTCTTCATTGCGTGCAGAGATACATTCTTCAAATGAAGAATTTGTATTTCCACCAGTCCCACTAAGCAATGGTTGTAATTAGGTATGGTTTGT
Source organism: Prosapia bicincta (assembly GCA_036971475.1). Taxonomy (NCBI): domain Eukaryota; kingdom Metazoa; phylum Arthropoda; class Insecta; order Hemiptera; family Cercopidae; genus Prosapia; species Prosapia bicincta. The sequence goes on from JBAIZL010000059.1 coordinate 722,912, forward strand.
TGTTCAAGACGTTTATGAAACTATTATGTTGATAATAATTTCCCGATTTACATAATCATACATTGTGTTCACAGTAATTTTATTGTAAACTTACTGAAACATATTCTTCCAACCGCACTCCAGCAAACTTACACACTGGAGGCGATCTCCTAGCAAGGTCATAACGTAAGAAAGACTCATCTCTGCTAGCAGTTCCATGACTACCTTTTTTCATATTCCAACGTAATTTAAAAGAAAACAAATTAAATTCATTTCAGAAATATATTTTTTTTCGAGAATAATTAATTAACTTTTTTTAAGAGGCAATGTGAAACATTTAGTAAGATAAGCAATTGCTACGTTATTGTATTAAAATAAATTTAACTCTAAAATGATAAAATAATAAGTCTCTTCTGCGACATATTAGGTTATTATTCTACCACACGTTTTTTAAAATTTTCATTTAAAATTCTACGAAAACCTTTAGGGTTAAATTGTCATGCACTGTTTCTTTAGTTTCATGTCTGCAGCATAACTATTCTTACTACATGAGTAACAGGATAGGCATTTGGTGTTATCCTGAGCGCCTTTGAGCATACATTTGTGTCTCCATTTGCCGTGCTATCTTTTAGGATCATTGTATGACCAGACTTGGAGAACAATCCCACACCTCAAAGTATTTTCACGACTTACACATTCACAAACCTAGGATACTTGGTGTATTCGCTCTGCTGGTTGAGTAGAAACAGCTATTTTGATATAACTAAAATATGTTTAAAACAAATACTAAGCATTTTGTATGGAAACAATTTACAACTCGAGTTTACAGTATCCTAAGTATTTAGTGGTTCTTAGGTAGCATCTTCCAAGTACTAGCGTATAGCCTGATTTGAATTTCTGTTGTAATATTTAACACAGATGAAACATATTTAATATGCTTTCCTATTCACAATTTATTTACAGTTCTTTGCAATTAAAAAAATAAAATAAAATATTTCACGGGTAATATATTTGAACTTATTATTATTGTAATAACAACTCAATAATATTTTAAGATACAGCGACTATTTGTTACCTTGAGTGTGGTGCATTTACCAGAACTTTTATAGCTTCCATTGTTCCTCTGTAAGAACTGTATCCGTTGTGTATAAAACCTTATAAAAGAAATATTTATTTATCGCGGTAATTTCCCAGATTAATATGCTAGGCCATATATTCGCTATAATGTAAATATAAACACTTATAAACGTGAATTGTAATTGGCTTCAACAAATATAAGTTGGACTTTTTTCTAAATACGCTTACAGATTTATCACGTTTTAAGGTTTTATCACTTTTTACTACTTCAAGTTAAACATCATTTACAAACACTTAAAATTCAAACGAGTTTAGATTTGCATTTACCACTCAGTTATAATAATGTTTATAATATGTACCGGCTATAATGAATTGTTTTTTACTAATATGAGAATTGTAAAGGTATTATTTATACATGGCGCTTTTTCAGGTAGGAACTTGAGCTTTAATGAGGGACTTGAGAGAACTCTTGTCTTTTTGGAAAAAGGGTATACCTACATCAAAAAATCAGACGTAAATATTCTAATTCAATGGTTGCTTCTAACAAAATCTAAATCACTTGATTGTAAAACTGATATTAGTTTGAGTTATTGGTTTAGAAGAATATAGTAGATCGTAGACAAAATATTTCGAGTCTCAAAAAAAACCTAACCCTATAGTCCATCATGACTAAGAAGTATCTCAGAGGATTAGAAGACTCCCATTCTCTCTCTCTCTCTCTCTCTCTCTCTCTCTCTCTCTCTCTCTCTCTCTCTCTCTCTCTCTATCTATATATCTGTCTGTCTATCTATATGTCTGTCTGACTGTCTCTCTGTCTATTTGTCTACCTATTTATCTATCTATGTGTCCGTCCATCTATCTGTTTGTCTACCTATCTATCTATCTATCTATCTATTACACACACACACACACACACACACACACACACAAACTCTTTCAGTCGCCCTATCTCCCTATCTAAAGCCTATTATTCACCCACTAGTCTATGTACAAAAATATTTTTCGTTTAACTGTAACACAATTATAACTTATT
>JBAIZL010000059.1:730000-747500 GCA_036971475.1 Prosapia bicincta
GTATAGCTAAAAAACTAAAAATCTTATCTTGAATTTTGAAGCCCTTTACGTTCGGTGAATCTTAATTAATCATTTTAACATTAGTTTATGGGCATCTGAACTTTAAATTTTGTAAATTTGTAAAACCTTACTGGGACAGAACGTTTTCTATCGCTATGTGGCTATCTTCATAATTGTCTCCTGCTTGGAGTTGTTGGGTTAAGTGGTGACGGTTTTAAAGGCAGGTTTTAGATAGTATCAAAGAGTATGTGTGATTTGTATTGTGTTTGTTCGTTTAAAATGTTTGTACTTTGTGCTTTTTTGTGTCTGTAAATTTCATATTGTTCTAGTGTCTCCTTTTTTGTTGATGTGTAAGATTTCTAGGTTATGTTAAATGTGCGTGTATTTGTGTCCTGTTTATTTTTTGTGGTTGTAAAAAGCTGAATTGGTGTTGTGTTTGTGTTCCTCGACTCTTTTTTTAAAGTTGGTCTTGTTTTCCCAACGTAGACAAATCTTTTAACACAATTGTAATTAATAAATGCTTACTAGATCGCGCCAGAATTATACAAGTATTAAGTGCAGGACTTTTACATACACAGACACACAAACACACACTACACACACACACACACACACACACACACACACACACACACACACACACACACACACACACACACACACACACACATATTCACACACACATTTCTTATATTTCTAATAATATACATATGCGAGTATAAACATGCAAAATAATTTGAATAGAACAATAAATTTAAAAAATACTCTAAGAACATATATATATATTTCGACAGGTATGAAAACATGTCTCCATTAGTGTAAAGTGTACAGTGGAGTAGTGAATACCGACATATAATTACCATGAAATATCTAAATTAGAACAATGCAAAATATCAAACAAACCAAATTTCTTATTTAATAACAGTAGAGCAATAACTAAGTAATAACCCCCCAAGAAACATTATGAGTACACTAATACTACACATTTCAGCACTTTTTTCTCCGTTTCCTAAGAATAAATTACTTTTATTTGTTGACTCGTTTTGGAATAACTTCATTCTCAATACTTTATTAGTAATCCTAAAGTGAGTAGTAATGTTAAATTAACCCCATTCCGAAACGCGTCAACACAGAGAGTTATTTTTATGATCAGAAAAGCAAAGATATTTACTCAAACGAATACAAAAATTCCTGAGAGGAGAGTAGATTAGTACATTAAAAATTACACTTGTATTATATATAAGTAAAATACGACTACATATTATTTATGCCTCTCCTTCAGACCTTCAGCGTAATACGTCATACCACTTTACCGTAAAGGATTCTGATTATAATAATTGGGTCTCAATGTACATGTGTGCGGAAACCTCATCTGGTGAAATGAAAGGTAAAAGGTTTACTTAATATTAGAGTTTATACTGTATAGATTTTCTTCATTTGTAACAATCAACATAAATAAAAAAACGCTATTCCTAATTAGGCCAACAAAGAGAAACTTTATTTTAGCTATTTATTTATTTACTATTACAAATAAAGTAGCATAATCTATGCTTTAAAACAACGGTTCTACCACATAACCTATACCATAAAAGCAGCTGTTTTATGAAACCATATGTTATAATTTACTTCGAGATACAGTAGCCTCTCGAAAATCAGAGTCCCGATTTTGCGAGCTTTCGTTAAATTCGTCTCTTTTCGTCCCTATGATAGTTGAAGTGGGGTTGTTTATATGGAAAATATGAAATTTTACAGTTTAACAACCACCTGAAGTTCCGGAGCTTAAAGCAAAACCAAATGGCGACCAGTGATTGAGGAAGTTCCTTACGGTCGACTCTTTGCGCACAGATCGCTTCGATTTTATGTAACAGTACCAAAATGTACTTCAGAGGAATCAAAACAGACCATGGAGATTATATTTCTTTTAGAGACTCAAGAAAATTGTTGATTTTAATAATAACTTCGCAATATTACTATATATAGATTCCTTATAAGTAGAAGAGAAGATATCCACTATTATAAACCTATAAGCACAGGTAAATATCAGTGTGTAAGGTTAAACGCATCAGTGTGTAAAAGATATGCACAATGAGGTTTTCATGTGTATAGTAATGTTTAAAACTCTATCTTTTAGGCTCGGCTGTTTTGGAAATATTTACTGTCAGAGCACCTACAGGCATATTTAAAATCTTTACCCACCACAGTCATAGGACCGTGTCAGGCACGAGAAAAAACGTTTCGGTCACTGCTATGCCCACTGTAACGTACCAACACCGTTCTATACCCGTATGCAACGCCCATGATACCCGTTCGGTAGCCGTTGCGTCCTGCATCTGTGCTGTACATTTCTTGCGTCACGAGGCTACTTTAGTAGTACAGTGTCTACTGTTTTAATGTTATTTATCTTTATAAATGGAATTAATATTTATATTTTATTTTGCCGTGTTGGGAATTGTGAACTAACTTATGTTAGTGCGACTTATGTGTAACAGAGAGAGCACAGTTACACAAGTCCAAAGGCGTGAAGCACTGCACTGGCCACACCTGCAGCTTTGTCCGTATAAAGGGTCTCCCTAGAACAGTTTAAGCCAATTTTAAATAGTGCTGCAATAATGGACGGGCAGTTAAAGAGGTGATCGGGATTAAGCTGTATCCCTGGGCAGTGCCTACATTCAGGGTATGTTCTTGATCCATCAGGCAAGATTTTCATGTCTTTGAGGTACATTGCTCTCAGTCTGGCAATTGTTTTTGTGATTTCCCTGTCAAAGTTAAGCTCGGGAAGTGATGGTTTTCGTCGGTTGTTACAGCAAAGCTTCTGTTTTGCCACGGCATTGACATCGGAAGATGGAATCACGGCTGGTTCGATGGTCCTCGCTTCCTTGGCCAGAGAATCGGCCTCTTCCTTCCCTTTGATGTCGACGTGTGCCGGGATCCATTAAAGCGTACAAAGCTTCTTCTTTTCCTCTATTAAAAACAGGTGGGTGTTGATCTTTTGGGCGACGTTTGTATTTCCATTTTGGAGGGCCTGAAGAGCAGATCTGTAGTCCGTGAAGATTACTATGCCATCAGAGGGGTTGAGTGTTGTCCAAGTGAGGTAAATACTCAGAGCTTCTTTGATTGCTATGAGTTCGCTTGTGAAGTAGGAGGCGAATTTGCCTGCTGCAATTTTGTGTCTGGAAGTTGAGCCATCAGGGTAGATTATAAAGATTCCGGATCCACCTCTATCGCAGTCAGAATTCAAAGAGCCGTCGGTGTAATCAGCGTCCAAGTGTGGTTTTAAATCTTGGCGATAGTTTCCATTCCTTTCCTCTTGATTGTTTCTTGAGGCTTTTTTTTGGAGCAGGGTTCGAGGAGATTCAAGTTTATATTCACAAAGAGGGTGGTTTGACCAGGAACCTGGGTTCTTGAAAGATGTCAAGGCTCGTGTGCTGTAGGTTGATGTCCTGTCTAATGTTTTTGTCGTACTGGAGAGTAGAAGATCTATTTAGCCTGGTTTTTTTCCGACCAGTTCCGAAAGGTGACTTTCGAGATATGTTGTTCGTGATTGCTCCTGATTTTGTTTGTGAATTTCACTGTGGCGAATTGTCTCCGATTTTCCAATGGGGTTGGGCCACTTTCAGTTTCGGCTTTTAAATTATTTGTAGATGAGACGGCCCCAATGATGGCTTTGGTGGCTCTGTACTGGACGGAGTCGATTTTCGAGGAAGAAGATGCTGGAGCCTAGATTGGTGCTGCATATTCAAGGATTGGTCTGATGAGTGTTGTGTAAGTATTTAGGAGTGTCTTTGGTTTGGAACCCCAGTTTGAACCGCAAAGTCTCCTCAGGATGCTGAGTTTTTTCAAAGCCCTCTTTGAAACTGTTTCAGTGTGCTTAGTAAATCTTAGTTCCGCGTCGAGTGGGAGACCAAGGTATCTGGGGTGCGTGACTTGTTTGACGGTAGTATTGTGGAGCCTAATGTTAGGATGGCGAGTCTGCCTGTTCCTTCTGTCTTTTGATAAAACACAAGATTTGGATTTATCAGGGTTAATAAGGATCTTAAGGTCTATAGCCCAGGTTTCGATGCCAAGCAGGTTGGTATTTATGGCTTCTTCAGAGACTGAGATATCAGAGTGTGTAGCAGATAGCGATGTCGTCTGCATAGCAGGCAATTTTAGCCTCATTGCATATATGTTCATGTATGGTGTTCATGTACATGAGAAAGAGCAGAGGGCTGAGGACCGATCCCTATGGGACTCCCGCCCACGATCTGTGCGTCTTGGAATACTTTCCATCAACTCTCAAAACAAATTTTCTATGTCTGAGGAAATCGTTTATCCAGAACAATGAGTTGCCATTGATGCCAGCACTGTGTAAAATCACAATAATTATTTGCCCCCAGACCCTGTTAAACGTTGCAGAGAGGTCAAGGAAGACAGCGGTAGTCTTTTAATGAGGTTTTTCTTGTAGTCCATCGATGATGGACTGAGCCATGTAAAAACATTGGTCTACTGTGCTGTGCCTGTCTCTAAATGCTGTTTGGTAGAAGTGTAAAATATTACGATCGATGAGCCAGTTCATGATTCTTGTGCGGATGATTTTTTTAATTAGTTTGCACAGGATGCTGGTTAAGGAGATAGGCCGGTAATTCTTACAGCTGGTGTCATCTTTGCCTGGTTTCAAAATCGGTATTATCAAAGACTTCTTCCATATAATGGGCCGTCTATCTGATTTCCAAGATAAGTTGAAGATTTGGAGAAGTGTAAGCTTGGCAGACACTCCAAAGTATTTAACCATTTGGCCGAAGATAAGATCTATACCTGGAGACTTTTTGGGGTCGAGGTTTCGGATTGCGTACTCGAGTTCTTCCAAAGTGAGTTCATCAATGAAGATGTCTTTTTTTCAAAATGTTTGCTTTTTTCTATGACTTGCTTGTAGTTTCTCCTTTGTTTTCTGTCCTCGTTTTGGAAGCTCAGTCGGCTTGCTTTCTCGTCGTGTGGGGTGTGGCCAGCATGTTGGCTGCGTCATTGTCTGTGATAATATTAGAGGTGGAGGCGTTATTTTGTAGGATGCTGCCTTTATCAAGGGATTTGATCACCTTCCAGTGTTGATGGTCTTTCCTAGGATCTAGCCTGTTGCAGAGATCTGCTCATTTTTCTCGTTTGCAGGTGGTAATTTCCTCTTCAACCTTTTTACAGATGTCTAATAGCTTTTTTTCTATTTACAACGTTGTTGTTCTTCTCGAGTTCATTACAGGCCGTATCTCTTTCGTGAATCAAGGTGTCAAAATTTCGATCCTTCCAATAGGGCACCCAATTGTTCTTTCTCTTTCCCCTTGGATGGAGAGCTTTGCTGCTTACTGTATACCACAAGTGAAAATTTGAACGAGAGTGCCCAAATTTTTGGTGGCTGGTATTTGTTTACAATGATTTTCAAGGGTTTCTGTGAAGTTATCCCAATTAGCTTTGCGAAAGTTCCACGATTTGTTGTTTTGGGGTCCAGAATCGACATCAAGGTTGAGGGAAGTGATAACTGGGTAGTGATCACTGATGCCGGTTTTAACAACTTTCCACTCAGCAAGGTCGAGGTGTGAGAAGTCAATTGCTGTGATATCGAAGGGGGAAGTAGTGCCATTTGTTTTTGATAGGTAGGTGTTTTCTCCTGTGTTTAAAGTTTAGAGATCTAGGTCCAATAGTAGGTCCTCAACATCTTCTCCCTTACTGTCAATTTGGGGGCAGCCACATGAGGGGCTTTTGGCATTGAAATCGCCATGAAGTAGTTTGATGTCAGAAGAGGAGGGGAAGAGGTGTTTAATGAAGTCCGAGTCAAGTACAGAATTTTCGGGATGGTATACGTTGACAATTGTTATTGTGCATTTGGGTAGGAGAAGATTGATAGCATGTGCTTCAGTATTGGAGTCAATAGGTAGATTGTGAGCTGGTGAGAATTCTTCATACTTGACAATAGGAGTTTACACAAGGAAGGCAAGACCCCCTCCGAGATTTTTTGTTCTGTCTTTCCTAATAACCGTGTAGCCTTTGATCTTGAGGCTTAGATTTGGATTTAGTTTACTCTCTTGTAGGCAGGCTATGTGGATATTATTTTCGTGAAGTAGGCATGCGAGTAAGCTCATCTTTCTCTGTGTACCGTTAACGTTCAACTGTAAGATGTTTAAAGTTGCAGGACACAACGCGTCAGCTGTTCCAGACGCGGTAGCATTGACTTGTTTAAGAGTCGCTGTCCTCGTAGCATATTTGTCGGCGTGCCCCCGGACTGCAGGGCACGGCGCGTCGGCTGCCCCAGACTGCAGGGGGCATTAATATCACATATGTCCATTGCACTATTCATGGTGAGTGCCATTGCCTCGAGAGGTTGGTCTTCTACCTGTTGGCCCGCGGGAGCTATTTTATTTCACTCCTACCACCCAATGGTAAACCCTTGAAGGCATTCCCCTATCCGCTACCTGGTTACAGACTGCCCCGAGAGACTAACTTATGTTAGTTCTTTTATGTGGAAACACAAAATATGGCTATTAGGCGATTGTTAGTCTATTAACAGAATTGGCAATGTTTGCCATTATTTTGAACGAGGCAGGGGAAAACGAAAACAAAACTCAGAGACGCCATTGGATTCTCAAATGTCTAAGAAAAAGGTAAACTGAGGGGGAACATTGGACGTTATATAGACACCTAGTTGGTGATGAAGAATGGTTCACCATTGCTTTCGTATGACGTCATACCAGTTTAATGAATTATTGAGAAAATTCATAAAGAAATTCATTGAGAACATTTTTTCCACAACCAGCGCATGTGTTTTTTTTTCAAAAGCAAACAAAGAGCAACTGCGCTTTGTGTCTGAACGGAATAGTAACGTGGAGCATGCGTGGTTGCAGCGGGGTCTGACGGCGTCACCTACCATGCATGGAGCGGTCCGTCGCCGGCAAAATATGCTGGCAGACTAATGTTGAACTTGCCTTGTATGGGATGCTACGATGTTGCTCGGTGACGGAATGGTCAAATGTACAATGACCAATATTTTTTTACGGGCACAGTCGTAGTATGATACGTCCATGGGTAAATACCTTTAGTGTATAAATGAATGATTAACGGTTACAAGAATTCAGACATAACTATTAATAGGTGTACATGCTGTTACACAGTGTTTATATTAATTGTTGTGTTTTCTTCTACACATAACCTAATCATGAGCACAAAATGTCTAATGGAAAATCCAGCCTTTATAGGAAATGGTTTTAAAAATTATTTATTTATTTACTTGTATAAAACGACAGCAATTCTGATAACTCGAGAAAAGAAAGACTACACAAAACAAGTGCATCTAAATAAATATCATGTGAAACTATATCCCTCAAGGTTGCCTCCTATATACGCTATGACCCTATATATCTTATCGTACTTGCTAAAAAAATGTTTTATAAAATAGTAAAGGATGTGCGTTTAACTAGTTTAAACAACAAACTTTCATGTATACTTATTGCTTTAAAAATGTTACACATTTTTATACTATTAAAATGACGATGTTGTTTTAATAAATGAACTAAAAAACAACTTTATATAGAAATATATCAGCAACCGATTATCAATCTACCGACTCCCGAATGTTCTGCTAATTCATAACGTCTTTAGGTTAAGAAATATTGTGATCTATAAGTTTATACATTTACTTTCTTAGATAAATTAATAGAAAATGTAAGGGAATTTTAAAAAATAGTAAAAACAAATAATTTACTTTGGATTAAAGTTTATTAATACGATACGGTATATATATTCTATAAAAACTTAAAAACAGCTCATAGTGAGCTCAGTAATTTATATGTTTAACATATAGTGAAAATGTTTCTTCAAGTTATCAATTTACGTTTCCTCGATCGTTTACATTATTATATTTTCGTGTGATCAAAATGGGTCATGGCCTCTAATCATGCCCAACATAATGAGCTTTAGAATGATTTTCTTCATGATGATGGCCATGATGGTGATGATGGTGACCATAATGTTCTTCATGACGGTGCCCAGAAGCGTCATTTTCATGTTGTTTTATGTGTGATTGGAAAGGCCATTCCCTTAAATTATGACCAACATGTTGACCTTTAGCATGATGATCTTCATGGTGGTCATGATTTTCTTCATGATGGTGGTCATGATGTTTTTCATGATGTTCTTGATAATGATCACCATGATGATTTTCATTATCGTGTCCTTCATGTTTTTCATGATTGTGTTCAGAAACGTCCCTTTTATGATGTTCACTGTGTGTTTGTTTTTGCTTTAAATGATGTCCATCATGATGAGCTTTCGAATGATCTTCTTCATGGTGGTGACCATGGTGTTCTTCATGATGATTACCTTGATCCTCTTCATGATGGTGACCATGGTCCTTTTCATGATGGTGACCATGATTTTTTTCATGATGATGGTCATGATCTTTTTCATGATGGTGGCTATGATTGTGACCATGATGTTTTTTATGATTATGACCATGGTGTTTTTCATGATGATGACCATGATCCTTTTCATGATGGTGACCTCGATCTTTTTCATGAGGGTGGCCATGATGGTTTTCATGATGTTGTTGATGATTGTCACCATGATGATTTTCATGATCGTGTCCTTCATGCTTTTCATGTTGGTGTTCAGAAACGTCCCTTTTATGATGTTCACTATGATGATGCCCATCATGGTGAGCTTTCGAATGATCTTCTTCATGATGATGACCATGATGTTTTTCATGATGATGACCATGATGTTTTTTATGATGATGGCCATGATCTTTTTCATGATAGTGACTAAGAGCATTTTCATGATGGTGACCATGATGTTCTTTATGATGTGTGGTGAGTGCTTCTAATAGGCAATCCTTTAACAGATGCTGGTCATGATGACCATGGTGCCTAGAAGCGTCCAGTTCATGAAAACATTTTGGTAGAAGCTCATACGGGCCGTGAGGGTTCGAATGATGAATATCACTTCTTACGAAACTCTCTTCTAACATTATAAGTGATACTATTACAACTACATTTAACACCAACATGTTGAGGCGGTTTGTCTACTCAATACGGCTTCCACAAAAACGTTCCATCTTTTATACTCAACACTTTTTAATTCCCGATTGTAAATAATTAACTATGGAGTGTAATGTGTTTTGCATGGTCCCTTTACTGCAAGTATAATTACATTTGAAATTAAATTATATCTTTTAATTACTCAGAAACAATGAATTCTTTATCGCCATTAACAATTCTTTATTACCATTTTTGTAACTGATAGTCTGTTTCGTTCTTGAGAGAAATAGAAACCATTTGTATTGAGAATGATGAGGTGAATATATCTATACAAAATCTTGGTAAATTTATGAAAAATATTTGTCGTAGGCATTAAGTATATATTTAAATATAGTTTAGGAATAGACCTACCTATAGCTACATATAGTAATTAGTTACGTTAAACGATATTTTATATAATTATTATTCCAAATTTTGTCAAATTTAGTGCAAAATTAGAAATAATATTTATATACAGTATACTCTAACGCCTTTTCTAGTAATGGTTCCTGCATTTTAAAAGGACATTTTTTTCAAATTAAAAACGTTTGATTACGTTGTAATTGGAGTATTTCCATTCATATGGAATTTCTAAACCTGCTAGAGCTCTGTACAGTTTATCATGTTTACTTTTAATTTTTATTGTTTCTCAATTAGTTTATATCTGTTATAATATATATATAAATAATAAACTTTTCTCTCACATTCTTTCTCATGTTCTTATTCGTTCTCCTTATGAAAGTAACGAATTTAAATTTTGTGACTTTTTAAAAGTCACATAAAAATGGCTTAAATTTCGAAATTTATTAAGTTGAACGTATGACCAGATTTGATATTATGCATTAAAGTGTTCGTTATATCTGTCCTTCATTTTCTTTTCTGTTTGTCATATATAATATTTATGACAATCGTCACATTTTATCTCATAATTTCCAGTTTTATCATATATATTATCTTTATTTAAATATACTTTTATAATATTGTTATTTGTTATTCATGCTGTTCTTATGGGATGCTATTATGTGTATCATTTCATTGCTTACATAATCAAAGGAGCTCATTTTTTCCTTTGTAATGTTATTAAGCAATAACAATAGATGATGATATGTGATAGAAGAACAAGTGAAAGACAGGCTGCAAGACCTACCAGAGGAATAGGTGTGAATGAAATTAGAAGATGGTATCTGACAAAAAATCGTGTTAGACAATTTAGGGGATGATACTAAAGTAAGGTTATAGGAAAAAATCTACCAGAGATACTAGTGTCAGATAAATTAGAAGATGATATCTGTAGATGATATTAGCGTGAGTCAGGTTATAGAAAACAAATTAAGGGATGATATTTAACGAAAAAAGTAGTGTAAGGCTAGTTACTGAATAGAGCAGACGGAGGAACTAGTGTCCCCGGTGTCATGGATATGTGGGACAAGAACTAGTGTAACACGGTTTACAGGAAGACAGAAGAACTAGTGTCAGATAAATAGGGGATGATATACATGGATGATATTAGCGTAAGTCTGGCTTTAGGAAAAGAGGTGCAGATGGTCTAGAGTGAAGCAAATTAGACGATGATAATTGACGAGAAAACTAGTGTAAGCGTGATTACTGAACACAGCAGACGTAGAAATTAGTATCAAATAAATTAGGGAATGATATCTGACAGATGAACTATTGTAAAGCAGGTTATAGGCAGACATCAGACATAAATACTCCGATAAATTAGGGGATGATATATGTTGATATTAGTGTATGGTTATAGGAAAAGAACTCTCAGAAGATGTGTTAAACAAATTAGACGATGATATTATACGGAATAGCTTGTATAGGCTAGTTAATAAAAACAGCAGACGGAGGAAATAGTGTCAGGCAAACTAGACGATGATATTATAAGGAAAACCTAGTGTAGGGTAGTTACTGAACACAGCAGACGAAGGAAATAGTTTCAGGCAAACTAGACGTTGATATTATAAGGAAAACCTAGTGTAGGGTAGTTACTGAACACAGCAGACGAAGGAAATAGTTTCAGGCAAACTAGACGATGATATTATAAGGGAAACCTAGTGTAGGGTAGTTACTGAACACAGCAGACGAAGGAAATAGTTTCAGGCAAACTAGACGATGATATTATAAGGAAAACCTAGTGTAGGGTAGTTACTGAACACAGCAGACGAAGGAAATAGTGTCAGGCAAACTAGACGATGATATTATAAGAAAAACCCAGTGTAGGGTAGTTACTGAACACATCAGATGAAGAAAATAGTGTCAGGCAAACTAGACGATGATATTATAAGGAAAACCTAGTGTAGGGTAGTTACTGAACACAGCAGACGAAGGAAATAGTGTCAGGCAAACTAGACGATGATATTATAAGGAAAACCTAGTGAAGGCTAGTTAATAAAAACAGCAGACGGAGGAAATAGTGTCAGGCAAACTAGACGATGATATTATAAGGAAAACCTAGTGTAGGGTAGTTACTGAACACAGCAGACGAAGGAAATAGTTTCAGGCAAACTAGACGATGATATTATAAGGAAAACCTAGTGTAGGGTAGTTACTGAACACAGCAGACGAAGGAAATAGTTTCAGGCAAACTAGACGATGATATTATAAGGGAAACCTAGTGTAGGGTAGTTACTGAACACAGCAGACGAAGGAAATAGTGTCAGGCAAACTAGACGATGATATTATAAGGAAAACCTAGTGTAGGGTAGTTACTGAACACAGCAGACGAAGGAAATAGTTTCAGGCAAACTAGACGATGATATTATAAGGAAAACCTAGTGTAGGGTAGTTACTGAACACAGCAGACGAAGGAAATAGTTTCAGGCAAACTAGACGATGATATTATAAGGGAAACCTAGTGTAGGGTAGTTACTGAACACAGCAGACGAAGGAAATAGTTTCAGGCAAACTAGACGATGATATTATAAGGAAAACCTAGTGTAGGGTAGTTACTGAACACAGCAGACGAAGGAAATAGTGTCAGGCAAACTAGACGATGATATTATAAGGAAAACCCAGTGTAGGGTAGTTACTGAACACATCAGATGAAGAAAATAGTGTCAGGCAAACTAGACGATGATATTATAAGGAAAACCTAGTGTAGGGTAGTTACTGAACACAGCAGACGAAGGAAATAGTGTCAGGCAAACTAGACGATGATATTATAAGGAAAACCTAGTGAAGGCTAGTTAATAAAAACAGCAGACGGAGGAAATAGTGTCAGGCAAACTAGACGATGATATTATAAGGAAAACCTAGTGTAGGGTAGTTACTGAACACAGCAGACGAAGGAAATAGTTTCAGGCAAACTAGACGATGATATTATAAGGAAAACCTAGTGTAGGGTAGTTACTGAACACAGCAGACGAAGGAAATAGTTTCAGGCAAACTAGACGATGATATTATAAGGGAAACCTAGTGTAGGGTAGTTACTGAACACAGCAGACGAAGGAAATAGTGTCAGGCAAACTAGACGATGATATTATAAGGAAAACCTAGTGTAGGGTAGTTACTGAACACAGCAGACGAAGGAAATAGTGTCAGGCAAACTAGACGATGATATTAGAAGGAAAACCTAGTGTAGGGTAGTTACTGAACACAGCAGATGAAGGAAATAGTGTCAGGCAAACTAGACGATGATATTATAAGGAAAACCTAGTGTAGGGTAGTTACTGAACACAGCAGACGAAGGAAATAGTGTCAGGCAAACTAGACGATGATATTATAAGGAAAACCTAGTGTAGGGTAGTTACTGAACACAGCAGACGAAGGAAATAGTTTCAGGCAAACTAGACGATGATATTATAAGGAAAACCTAGTGTAGGGTAGTTACTGAACACAGCAGACGAAGGAAATAGTTTCAGGCAAACTAGACGATGATATTATAAGGAAAACCTAGTGTAGGGTAGTTACTGAACACAGCAGACGAAGGAAATAGTTTCAGGCAAACTAGACGATGATATTATAAGGAAAACCTAGTGAAGGCTAGTTAATAAAAACAGCAGACGGAGGAAATAGTGTCAGGCAAATTAGACGATGATATTATAAGGAAAACCTAGTGAAGGCTAGTTAATAAAAACAGCAGACGGAGGAAATAGTGTCAGGCAAACTAGACGATGATATTATAAGGAAAACCTAGTGTAGGGTAGTTACTGAACACAGTAGACGAAGGAAATAGTTTCAGGAAAACTAGACGATGATATTATAAGGAAAACCTAGTGTAGGGTAGTTACTGAACACAGCAGACGAAGGAAATAGTTTCAGGCAAACTAGACGATGATAATATAAGGAAACCCTAGTGTAGGGTAGTTACTGAACACAGCAGACGAAGGAAATAGTTTCAGGCAAACTAGACGATATGTGACGAAAAAACTAATGAATGGCAGATTTTAAGCTGCGTTATCTGGCCTGAATAAGCTATTTGAACTTGGGAAATACTTACTTCTATCCTTTCACAGTTAACACTCCTCTCATTGGTAGTCTGAAACTGTAACAAAAAAATTGTCATGGCAGGTTTTAAAGTTAGAAAAGTTTTCAAAAATGTGAATAATTATTTAGGATATCGTTAAATAAGTTGTATAGGTATAGAGAAGCGTGATTTTAGAAATTTAAATCCTAATAAACAAGTGCCTAATAAATAAGACCACACAACCCTGGTAAATAATGTTGAAACATAGGTTAACGCTCCACTTTTTATAACTGTGTAAAACAACAGTGGCATAATGTTTAACATAAATAAACGAAACCTCTCAACCACAAATAACTTTCTTCTTTTATTTAAGACTTTGTGCACATTTCGATTGCATAGCAATCATCCTCATAGGTATTTTCATTGTAAATTAACTCTGAGGATGATTACTATGTAATCGAAGTGTGCATAAGGTTATAAATAAAAGAAGAAAGTTATTTGTGGTTGAGAGGTTTCATTTATTTATGCTCCAATTGTTCTACAGTAGATAATTGTAGACTATTACATACTATAGGCATTTAGTCTGTGTTTTTTTTTTTTTATTTTGTTGGTATTGTTACATTTAACTGCTTTGTGATATTTATTTTCCTAAATTACTTTTTTTCCAGAGTAAGCCAATATAACCGTTAAAATTATAAGGTTGTATAGATATTATTATATTGTGTTATTGCATAAAGATATTAAACAATAAATAAATAATTTCGATATCGGAACCAAACGATGTAACGTGCTACTTACAATTTAATAGATTTGGACTGACTCAAGGTAGCACCCAACATATATACCAAGTTATACAATATAACTAGATGTAGACATTTAGAAATATATATATCTACTGGATCCACTTATAATAGCAGACATATTACTAATATATCAATTGTTTAAAATCAAACGTTCGCCTGTATATTCGCGGCATATCTACGTATTCAAGACAAATTAGTTTTTACAGTTTTGTTCTCATGACCTTATAGCAACACAGCTTTACGAATTTTAAATTAAACCTGAGTTTAAAACTGGATCACCTAAATCAAAATCTTGGTACGATACGCAAAACATATCATCAGGTATGAAGGTAAGTCTGGTTTGGCGACATCCTTAACTTTCAGTGACTTTTATGTATCGTGCTTGGTCTGCCTCTGCTCACGAGCGCACACACACACGTTCAATCGCTTTACAGGTCCTTTATATGATATTTAATAAATGACTCTTCTCGCAACTCGGTTACCGTGATAAAGAATCAAATCATGACGCCATTTCTTTTCGGCATCGACCTTCACCGAATTTACACGAACCTATCCGTCTAGAAGTATCCGCTATGTCCCACAAGCCTTTTCGATTTATTACTACGCTTACCCATTAAATTTACCCATTATTTAACTTTATTAGCTGCGGATTTAGACTGTCTTATTCTATTTTACTTAAATGCGTATAGTTGCTTAGAAAATTATTTTATTAAATAAAAGCACAGTTGATGCGTGAGTCAAAGAAATAGATCTATTTGGAATTTGGCAACTTTTCGACGACTAAATTGTGGACTTCATACATACCTACAAGTATAATAGACAGAATTAACATCTAAATTATAAAAAAGTACAGCAAAATTGACATAAATTGAAAACAACAATAAGTTATTATTACTAATAAATTAACAAAACATCACAAAAAAATTAAATATATAAAAAAACCCACAATAAAACGTTTTATAAATATTTAATTTATTTTGGTTTATGTTTTGTTAATGTATTAGTATTATCAACTTATTGTTGTTTTGATTTTATGGTAATTTTGTTCTGAATTTGTATGATTTAGATGTTAATTCTGTCTATAATACTTGTAGGCCTGAATGAGGACGACAATTTAGTCGTCGAAACGTTGCCAAATAACTAATGAATCGATTTCGTTGACTCACGCATCAACCGATTTTTATTTTATGAAACAAAATTTTGTGAGTGTACACCTCATCATGAGGTGAAAAAACTACTTTTCGTAGAAAATTACTGTTCGTTCAAACTAGTAATAACAGTTTATAGTACTTTGATCTCAAAGAGACAGAAATAAATATACTTTCCCTAAACTAAATTCAATATATTTATTTAGTTTAGAAATAATTTACTGATAGGAATGATTTACTATAAAAACCGGCCAAACGTTGGATCGTAGATAGAGATTTAAGGGGATTTATTATTAAATCAAGTCTTGTTTATTCTCGGCAACTATGCTGAGCTAGTACCCTCCAGAGTAATATGATAAGGTTGTGAGTTTATTACGTAGGGACTAGGTAGGTAATGTCAACTGCTTTATTACATCCATCACCCGGGCAATAAACTCCTATGCAACGCAACACAGGGGCCAGGAAAAAGGTCATCCCTGGAGGGGTGAATCTAGTCTTATATTTATTTATTTTCAACTATTTTAATGTTGTACGTTTACAAAAATTAAAATATCTAGTCATTTAAAACTGAAGTTATATAACTCAAAAATAAAACTTTATAAAAATTGGTAATTACATTTTTTCCATTTATTTACATTAATACAAATATATTAGATATGGAAAATATGGCATGGAAAATAGGCGAACTATTAAAGCTGCTTGTTGTAATCATCATAAATTCACCGATTAAACTATATGTAATTATTGCATAACTGAGTGAATACGTGCTGACGCGTTTCGAATCAATCGTTTCACTCACGAAGGTGACGCTACACTTTACTTAGAGTAGACGGTTAGCTTCATAAATGAAACGATTGCTTCGAAACGCGTCAGTACGCATTGACTCAGTTATGCAATAATTACTTATAGTATATGAAATACTACTAAATAGAGAAACATTGTGGCCGAAGAAAACCAGTACTACTGCTAGATAGTTTAAACACTGCGAGTTTAAAATATATGAAATATATCTTCTGTTCTCTCTTCAGCCATAATGTCTACTCCGTTTAGTAGTAGTTCACATATTTTCCACAATGTTTACTCATTCGACATTAATTATTAACCAATAGATTGCGGTAACCACGCTCTGACCTACAGCTGATATTTAAATTATGCGAAAACATGATATCGTGCAACTATTTTTAAATGTGCTTATATTATGTTGCAGAACACCTGTTTAGCGCGTAAGTTTTATTACTGTACAGTAACAGGTTAAGACGCTTTTTAATTAAAAACTTTTTTAATTTATCAGTGATTCAAAATAACAATTTAACAAATAAATCGCTATATTTTTTTATTATAATAAAACTTAATTGTATGTTTTATGATTTCAACATATTATTTGAATATATATTTGGTATAGAATTCTTCAAAATTGTTTTGATAACGATAAGTAATGGGCTATTATTTTTCCTGTGATGTTTGAAATACAGTTTTGAAATTTATTTAATAATCTATTATACCGAATGTTTTCGTATATTTCGGGCAGTGGCTATAGTTGTTTTTCAGTGATCGTAAGTAGGCATGCGTGATAAATAGGCATCATGTAGCCTAATCCGTGGTTATAATTCATGAATTAGGTTCTTCGTAAAGTTTAAGAGAGGGTAAGAATAAGAAAACATTGGGATATATAATTAGCCAAATACAATGTAATAAATAGAAATTAAACAATATCTTAACAATTTTCCCAATATTTAGAAAACACAATTTAAATTGAATAAATAATAGTGAATAAAATAAAGTCGTTAATTTTGTTTATCCCTTTATCACTTATCTAGAGTGTTTAAATTTCGCGCTTAGTTAAACAATATAAGGTAACTTTAAAATTTCTGAAAAACTTTTTTTCACTAAATTTATATGCCCAACGCATTACGTTTTGTTATAATGCCAACGCATTAATATAAAATACCTTTAGCCCTTTTACCGACGTCCTATGTGCAAATTCTTTATCTATTATGGAATAAACTTTAAAAATTTCGTTTTTCCGACCCGAATACGATTACGGTACAGAAACTAAGACTAGCGTGAAGGAGAATTGTATCATCTTTGGTGTAAGACAAGTTT
>JBAIZL010000059.1:755000-900000 GCA_036971475.1 Prosapia bicincta
ATATTTTCCGTTTCTTGCCGTTTCCCGAAAACTGTTTCTATAAATTTGGTCACAGCTTTCACACAGGATAAAAACCAAACAAACTTTGTACTACTTGTTTAAAACAGCAGAATATCTCTAATCCGTTACGTTCGGGAACGATGGGGTGATGAATTCGAGAAAAAGACGGTTCAACGAAGTCACTAAAATTAACATGAAATCGTGTGTGACACAATTTTCCTTGTGTGAAACAAGGGACTTAAATTTGTAAATAGATAATAATATAATTTAAGTAGTACTTACATGATATGGCGGTCGAAAAAGTCAACAACACTATAACACAACACTATAAAAACACTAGTAGCCTGCAGTATATTCGCACCTACAAATACAGTACGTTACTCCATTTCCATAAAAAAAACATATTAGAGTACTTTGTAAGAGTAATTACACTGCCAAGAAAATAATAGAGTATATTAAATCTATTTACGATTTAGATTTTTTTAAGTTCCGTCATTTTCTTTAGTATTAAAGAATTTTTTTCTGATGGGGTTTATACTACGTAACAGTGCAGACGATGTTTGTTTTGGCTGTGATGGATACGTGACGAATTACAGAGGTTACGAGTTAAAGAGTGACGAATTACAGAAGTTCCACTGTATTAAAGAACACTTTAAGACAGGAAAATTAAAAAATATTTCTATTTTAAAATAAATATATATATATATATATATATTATATGCTGATACGTATTCCTTCACGGATGGAAAAATATTATGAATAGTTACTATCTGGAGTACATCCGTTCATTCTCCAAAAGAGCGAGATCTACTACTGTTGTTAGGTTCACCTCGTCAATGCTGGATGAGATTCTAGCGAAACGTCGGAACTGCGAATTTATGGACTGCAGAATGAACGAATGTACTCCAGATAGTAACTATTCATCATATATATATATTTATTTATACATTTTTAACAAAATTATAAGCGAAAATTAAAATTCTTTAAAAAAAGGTTTTTGTGACTGTATCTTAAAACCTTGGGTCTTAATAGCAATTTTACTTTTACTATTATATGTACTTTTACTATATATATATATATATATATATATATATATATATATATATATATGTTAACATATACTTCTGGTAGTTTCTGAGAAAAAAGTGCACAAAAATAAGTAATTTACATGACAGAGATAAGGCCCTTCTGGTCTCCTTAAGTAAAAAATTTGATCCTAATACTCAGCTATCTGGATTACACTTGGACAAAATAAATATGGATACGGACTTTTTAAAAACATTTTCGTACTTGAATTACAACTTTACAAGTATGATTTTAGTTAGATAAGGAGCTGATCCCAGAATGCATAAGAAATCAGATTTCCTTACACTCTATTATACTATAGTGGGATATTACCCACTATATTATTCCAGATGCCTTATAACGGGACTGTTTGTAACAAACATGTTTATAACCTCAAAAAGGGTGGTAATTATGATGATAATGCCATGCCCATGACAGACCACACCCAGAAAATACTATGATAAAGATTAATAACAGTTCTAACAATCTGTAATATGTTATAGCCATAAAGGTTCACATCCGGACACAAAGCTTCTATTCTGAATACGTCAGCAAGGCTGAGCGACATTTAAATTATGGTGATTATATCAATATTTTTGTGATGAATAAATAAAATAATCCATTTGGACGAAGAACACAGTATGGAATCTGGAGAGGAAGAGGTTTTATAGTCACAGATTTATTAACAGAAGTCCTTCCTAATAACCTAATCCTAACTTGTGCTAGAAGTATTTGTATACATGTGAATACATTTGTCTGCCTATCCAAATATTAAATTTGTTTTGCTTTGTTGTCGCTTTTTGGAATAACTAAATTCTCCATTCTCATAGAACTTTACTAGTGCAATTAAAGTAGAGACTGTAATTATTCCGGAACTCGAAAACAATTAAATTATTTTAATTTTTGGAGAAACAAAAAAATCTGCACAAATGTAATAAAATTCATATTTGAAAGATAGAAAATAGTACCAATTGGAAAAAAAGTTTTTTCATTCAATTCCTTCTATTAATTTACAAATCCTAATACAAATCTTGTAAAATCTTTCACTCGTAAATAACAGACGTTTTGATTAATCCAAACAAGTTTAAATATATCTTTTTAAATTATAGTGGATAGAAATCGATGTTAACACAGCTTGTCAAATATAAATTCTTTAATTAAATTGAAAGAAAACTTAAACTACATGTTTGATGTCCACCACTTTAGAATTATGCCGTATTTCTCAAAATTAGAAATTAAATACTTAAAAATATGTGTGAAATTATAGGAGAAACGTTAATTGCAATAGAGAAGCGTTACATAAGGTGAATAGAATGAGAAATTATAGACCACCTAATAAATTAGTAACCAAATAGAAAGACAGGGAATAAATAGTAACAAAGAAAAATAATAGTCGAACATCATGTACTGTATAGAGGGGAAAATGGTAAATTACAACAAAATTCGCTTTCTATTTTGCACTTAATATTTTGATTCTGTCAAATAGACTATATATATATATATATATATATATATATATATATATATATATATATATATATATATATATATATATATATATAAACACACACACACACACACACACGCATATATATATATATATATATATATATATATATATATATATATATATATATATATATATATATAAAGAGCATAAGGCTAAATACAAATACAAGAATTATAATTGAATTTACAATTCAAAGCTTTTCGTTGGCTAACAGTACCAACATCATCAGGAATAATAAAGAATTAAAATTTACATATCTAATTACCATATGTTAATTGTAATTGTTTAATATTCCTGATGATGTTGGTACTGTTAGCCAACGAAAAGCTTTGAATTGTAAATTCAATTTTAATTCTTGTATTTGTATTTTGACTTATGTTCTTTAATAATACACAAGAATACATATTGCGATATATATATATATATATATATATATATATATATTATATATATATATATATATATATATATATATATATATATATATATATATATATATATAGTCTTTTTTATTAATTTTATATAAAATAAAAAGTAACTGCGAAAACATTTTTCTTTGTCGACTTCAGTAGGAACTAACTTTTAACATTTTTTTATATACTACTAGTGTCTTATGTACAATATAATTTTTTATCTTTAATTTATTTTCAGAGAATTGTCATTATAAATAAATTACGTTAGCATGTCCAGGAAGACACGCCTTACACTATAATCCCTGTAACATCCAATTACAGGGCTTTTAATTCGTATTTCTTAATAAAAAGGTTTTAAAATAATAATTCAAAGTGAAAAAAACTATATACATAAACACATATACACAAATATCTACACATACATATGTACGTATATATGTATAACTATTTACACATAATATATAAATATATATTTATATGAAACATACATGTCTTTGATAATATATATTTTATAATATATTTTACATGACATATTATATATATATATATATTAAATGGTTTTCTCCCTTTCCTGACGTCATATTAGTCTACTTGGTTTAAGTACTTAAAACAAGTACAATTTAAGTTTTGAAAATGGAGTCATGCCGAAACGCAACAACAGAAGAGACTATTGTAATGCTAGGAAAGGCAGACAACTATACTCAGATATATAGAAATATTCTTAACAGAAATCAAGATGAGTGTATTAGGAATTTTATATTGTTTAAATGTCAACATATTTTATGCGTATCTATTACATCATTATTTACCCACGTTTCTCCTTAGCACTCCAGTCGTAGGCTACACAGAACAAGGTAAAAGTGTTTGTGTAGACTTGTCTTACTGACCTGTTTAAATAATTCAAATTTTGTATTCAGTCCTCGTGAAGTAAATAAAAGTTTTCATCGTCATTGTCAACTAGTGGCCGCCATCGTTTAAACAAATAGAAACCTTTCGCAAACCTTTCGTTCTGTATTCAAAGCCACTTTCACAACTCATTTGCTTTGAAGTATCCGCAGGTCTCTTTAGAGATGTCAGCCAAAAAATGCGCACTTTGTTTGTTTTTCGTTTTCACGTTGGTAACGTTCCCGATGTTAACAAGTGTGTCTTGTGTAAAGGTGAACCTCACAAACATGTTGTCTAGTAGCCTCGAATCATCGTTGCATGTGATTCGAGCGCCGATCCGATGTCCTCCGAGGCATAGAGTCGATCTGAACGGAAAATGCAGGATGGTGTTTTAGGAACAAAGGTCAGAGTATTTTAAAAGTGTCTTTGTCTAGTTATTTTACTATTAATTCCTTAGAAGTCCTAATTAACTTTTGATTATCTACTTATATGTTAGATCGTAGATGCATTTACAAAACGAACTCTTTCTCAATTTAAAACTATTTGTTAAAATCACTTACTTCAACAAATTTTATTTATTACGTTGAATTATTTAAAATAAATAAAACCTTCTAACTCTAAAAACGTTTATTTTAACCCTTATGTAAATTACTATTTGGATGCAATCTTTTTCACTGGGAATTATTAAAAAATAATAATTTAATGGTTTGAGGTTAACTACAGGTCACTACGCAATATCAAGATCACAGTGATACAATATATTACAATGAAAATATTGGAAAGAACCCCAATACCACAAAAATAATAAAAAATAACAAATAAAACAACTTACTTAAGATTAAACCCTTTGTAAGGGTTACAAATCCAAATAAGAAATTACAAACTAGAGTGACGAACTAGAACAGATCACTGAACAATTTATGCTACTACAGACACACCCTACGTTTCGATTTTCTATCCGAAACGTTTTTTTCAAGAGATAAAAGCTTTTCAATCTAATATTAAACAACACTTTACAGTGCTTAACATTCATAAACAATACTTTTATCATAATTAAAAAGAAATATCTCATTATTCTTAATAATTTTTAACATTTACGAGTCAAATTCCACTACTAGACAAGTAAAATTTTGGTCACAAATTTGGTCTAATAATATGGTATAATATTAGATCTATACTTTTATCTCTTGAAAAGAATATTAGAAAGAAAATCGAAACTTAGAGTGCATATTTAGTACCATGATTTGGTCTGTGATCTGTCATTAAGGCTAAACCAATTAAATAATTGTTAACAGAGATTAAATAAAGTTTAAACAAAAATAACAGGTGTACAATTGTTATTACAAAAATTAGTTTTGTAGTAACATTCTCGAATGGGAAAAATATATCAAGTACGATTCTTGTTTGTATACGTAAAGCGTCGGAGTGATAAGAGAATACAAGAGAAGAGTGATATAACGACTTGCAGTAATCGTCGTTTAACATTCTATTTTAAATAAAAAAAATCCCCTTACCACAAAAACCTATTTTTTAAACCCGTATGACATTGCAAGATATCATTAGAGTAAATTATTGCAAGAATAACTGTTACGCAGCTGTTACTAAAGAGTTATTCTGGTAGTACTTTCCTTAAAGAGAAAATATATCAAGGAAAATTCTTGTTTAAGGTAATTAAAATGTAAGTCCTTACAAGGAAACAGTGTTGCTATAATAACCTATAGAAAATGTGGTCAATGTTTTCAAATTTAAATAAACAATACACCTTTAAAATATAAATAAATTTGTTTAAATAATTTACACAAAAAATTAATTCTTTTCAATCGAAATGTACATAAGAATTTAAATACAAGGTATTTGTGGTTAAAAGGGTTTATTTATTTTAAAATAAAAAATACAACACATTTGTATGAATTGGTTGTTCTTTATACAGGTTCACCTAACTCATGGAGTGTTTCTAAAACGGTATTAATTTTATAAAATATTTTTAAAAAGTTGTATTTTTTGTTTAAATTATGAGATGTGTTTCCCTAATTTAATTTTATTTCCGCTTAGTATTTAGGGAATGTTTCTTCTCCTATGGAGCTAGATATATATATATCTAAACATTTTGGACGTGTAGCGGTTACGTAGTTGGTACTTTAAATGGATCTTCTTCCTAAATGAGGTTTAAATATACACATAAATTGTTACCTTTGAATAACAAGTAATCTTATATACACAGCATTATAGTGGTGGACAATTCCTATAAATAAGTTTACAATTTTGTTGTATACGTGAAAAATAACAGTAAAGTATACATTTTTTATTCATATTACATTTGATTGTAATTTTAAAATGATTTTAATAATTATTTCACTATTATTTGTTTAACAAATTGAAGAAATTATTCTAGGTTTAGGCATCTTCTGTTTACACTTTTATGGGATATTTTGAAGTAGTCATCTCGTTTTCTGACAATTGTACTACTAATACGCATATAAAAAAATGTACCTGTTAATTTGAATATGATGGAAAAAACGTTTAGTTGTAACATTTTTTATTTAAACTAATAAATAAAACCCACTAACCCCAAATAGACAATTCGCTATACTACTAAAATTACTCTCTGTTCATTTAGACTAAATGGTATGCATCTTCAAAAGTAGTATTAAATTTTTTCCTAAAAAGCAAACGTTCAGTCATTTCTTAAATAGCAAAGATACATACGAAATTAAAAATCATAATTTTATATAGTACTTCTGAAGTTGATTACACAGTAATAAAATTGTACAAAGAGTAATTTTCGTAAAATAAAGATTTTTATATTGGGGCTAAATTGTTTTAATTATTTAGCTTAATGTAGTTTACAGTGCTCAAAAAATTTATTTATTTTTATTTTAAATAATTGAAACAAGTATTCTAACAGGAATGTTTCGCCTGTTCAAGCCCTAAACAACTTTTGATATTATATAATAAAACATATCAAATAGTTTATTTAATACAGTATTATTTTATCACACAAAATGGCACAATACCTACTAGCTTAGACCACCGCAAGTGGGTTTTGTGCTATACTGAATTAATAGTGAGTTTTATTCTAGAAAGACTGCTTCTTTGTTGAAGTACTTACGCGTTATAATTTAAAGTAAATATTTGTAAACGGTCCAGAGTGATATTTAAATTTAATTTACTTTCTCAAATACTAAAACCTTTAAAAATCGTTGTTTATTTCTAGGCCCCAAACTCTACCAACAGATAGCTCAGTATTTAGGCCCATTTCCTGAGATTGATTGTGATATTTGAGCCATGCAGAAAACGGAAAGTAAACCAACAATAAATTAATGAAAATTAACATAATCGTTTTTGTACATAAATTTCCCTACTTCATACATTTATGAATATATTAAATACATTTTACGCGACTAATACATAAATGTATTTCCTTTTACCTAAATATATGTTTTACTTGTTTTTTCAGATATGTCACCTTTAATTGTCTTGGATCCATATGTCGTTTCTTCGCCTAGACAAGGTTTTACAACACTTCAACAACAGTGAATCAGTTAACCAAAAATATTTGAATGATATGTTTTCACAAAAATAAACAATATTTTAAAAAAAACTACTTAGTGTCTATTCTAAATTAATTACATATCATTTCGCAAATTTTAGAAAACAGTTTTAACCGCCAAATAAATTATTTTACTTCCATTGTATTTTTGTAAAACAACATAACCTTTTCTATTGTACACACACACACACACACACACACACACACACAACAACACACACACATCCCACACACCCTAACACACACACAAGCACAAACCCACTCATAAACACACACACACTCGCTCGCACGCAGACACATATAAACACACACAAATACACACACACACACGGGCGCGCACGCAGACACACACACACACACACACACACACACACATATATATATATATATATATATATATATATACATAAATATATATATATATATATATATATATATATATATATATATATATATAAAAGTATATATATATATATATATATATATGGTAAGTAATTGTTTTATTATGATATTATGAACGAATTCTTTCAAATGTATTCTTTTCAATAATAATTTCAATTAAGGTAGGTTAGTTACTTTTCTAATTTATTTTAAGATAAATAATTTTTCTATAGTTTTCCTTTTTTTTATAACAAGTTTAATGTATCATAAAAACACTTTCTTAACAATTATAAGTTTTATTAATAAATTACAAATTTTCTTCTTTTTTTAAAGTTTTACAAATATACTATTAGTTTCCTCTATTATTTTAATTCTTATTATTCTATATTGTATTTCTCTTTTGGGCAGCAACAGTTTTTATTTAATTTAGCCTAAATTGATTTTAATTTTGGTTTAGCACAAGCTCTCTTAATCTCGGGTTATCTAGTGGGTTTTAAATTTTGAATACTGAAGTCTTTTTTGGCACTCTAAAGTACAAGAACAAAAAAAATCTAATCTATAAATGTTATAAACTATGTTACAAATTAATTTCTTTCTAAGTAAAATTGTTCATTAATATTCTCTCTAAATGTTTTCTTTTATAGTTTAATTTTATAATAAATTCCCTGGTTTCTTTTCTTTTATAAATGTCTGATTGCAAAATTTCAAAATGTAGAATGGATCTAGCCTAGATACTTAAGTGTTTTAGATTGCAGATTCCACTTTTTAGACTTTTATCAAAATATTTAATATTATCTTTTTAAATAAATAGTTTTAATTTATTTTCTTGAAAGTATTCTGTAGTGTTAATTTAATTCGAGACTAACACACCCGCACTAAGTTTGAATTCGTTAAATTTTGTTGGCCAATTCTGAAACACGTCTGTCTTGCTTGAGTAGGTGTGTAGAACTGAAAACGACGCTAAGCCACGCTTTTAAAATGGCTAGAACAAACTATTTTTTTTTTTTTAATTGTTGTTACAGGCCTTACGGATGATGTATTCACTGCCTTTTGTACATTTCATCTTCTTAATAACTAGATTTTAATTTCTTCGCAGGTAACTGCATTTAAATATTATATCTTCCGACGAAGTTTAAATTACCAGCTGTTCTATTCACAATGCGCTAGTCTACCCGTCTTGGTCAACTTGTGTGTGCAATCTTAAAATGGTTTCACTTTTCTTAACACTTAAAGGCTTTTACTATTATTTACGTTGTTTTAGTGTTCTTTTTAAACTGTTACATATTAAATTGTTTCTATTATCTTGTTTGTTTTACAGTGGTTATTGTTCTAAACTTATGATTAAATATTACGATTTTGCCAATTTAGGTTATATTTACATTTTTCTCTTTTTTTATAATTGGTTATTTTATGGTTTGAATTTACTTACATATTTATATTATATTATATATATAGTGCCTTTCTTACTTGCTATTCCAAAATGTTTTTTTTTTCTTGACTTGGGAGTGGGTTTAAAACTGCCCAAAGCACTGCTACCTTAAGGTATATTGTACTTACCTCCCTGATCTAGTCAAATAGCCCCTTCCCTTTTACCAGGTTTAGGAGTTTCCTGACTAGTGTTTTACCTTCAGCATTCACTTCCAGAGCTATGCTATCTCCAAAGAGGTTGAAGCGCCTCTCGGCAAGTGCTTCACATCTATAAATGATGTGTGTGGCGGTCTCCAGTTCTTGCCGCATAATCTGCACACTGGTTCATCTTTGTAGATACCCATTTTATGCAGATGTTTCCTTAGTCCACCGTGTCCCGTGAGTAGATCTGTGGCTATCCTCACATCCTGCCTAGACAGATAGATGACACTCTTCTGCACCCCAAGGAAGGTTTCCTAAGGGTTAGCTTACTGTATCTCATCCCTTAAGCCCTGATCCAGTGCTCACAGTGTCTTTCAGCCATCCACCTTCGCACTGCCATCTTGACCATGGATTTGGAAATAACTACCGCAGGCTCCGGTCCAATCAGGGGAGTCGAAGACCCCTCTCTGGCCAGCGCATCTGCGGCTTTATTTCCAAGTATTCCCCTATGCCCTGGCACCCAACCTATCTTGATTTGATAGTACCTTGCCAGGGCTTGTAGGTTATTTAGGCACTCCCTGACTATGGCCGAGGTGACCACGTGTCCGTTTAGTGCCTTAATTGCTGCCTGACTGTCGGAGAAAATAGCAATCCGGGTCCCGTGTGTTTCCCTTCTCGCTATCTCTCCCAGACAGGCATTTATAGCATATACTTCGGCCTGAAAGACAGAGGTATGCCTCCCCAAGGAAAAAACTAGTTTTACCCTTGGGTTTTTACAATACACCCCCGCTCCAGTGCCGAAGTCCATCTTGGAGCCATCTGTGTACCAGATCTGAGCTCCCGATGTTAATGTCCCTGACCATTCCATCATAGTATGGTGGGCCTAGTCAGGTGCAAAAGTTCGAGTAATGTGGTCGCTGCCCATTTCCAAGACGGGTTCTTTGACCACGCACTCGATACTCATATGTCCCGAAACATCTGGGAGGTTAGCCCAGTTGTTCGAGTTGCGCAATCTCCATGCCGCCAGCCTCGCCTCTCCCCTAAGGACAAGCTCAAGGGGGGGGGGGAGGCTAGGCATTACTTCCATTGCTGCACCAGGTGTAGTTGACATCGCTCCCAGTGTGCACAGACAAGCCAATCTCTGGATAGAGCTCAGTTGAGCTCTTGTCTGTGCCTGGTTGGCCTTTGTCCACCACACCAGAGCACCATAGGTAATCATAGGTCTTATCACCTTCAGATACATCCAGTGCATCATTGATGGCTTCAGTCCCCATTTCTTACCCACCATTCTTCTCACTGTCATCAGTGCCCTTTTGGCCCTGTTAACTATCCTCTCAAGATGTGGGTTCCAGATGAGTTTCCTGTCTAGAGTAACTCCCAGGTACTTCACCTCCCCCACAAACTCAAGGTATTCACCAAACAAACGAGGCATCCTGGTCGTCAGATCTTTTCGCTGTGTGGTAAAGTTAATAAGAGCAGCATTTTTTCGGATTTACCCTAAGGTTCTCCTTAATACAACACTCTTCAATCAGTCGTAGAGGATTTCTGATTACCTCAAGGACTGTATCAGGGAATCTGCCCAGGATCAGAACAACTATGTCGTCCGCATATCCCAGGCAGAAGTACCCCTGTTCATTCAGGAGTTCAATAAGGTTGTCAACCACTAGGCACCACAACAGAGGAGAGAGAACCCCCCCCCCCCCCCCCCGTGCACAGCCCAGACTTGTCTCCGCCCTTCTGACCTTTCCTGCCACCTCTAAAGAAATGCTTCTGTTTGTTAACATGGAACTTACCCAACCACAAGTGGTCGCATCCACTCCATAACGTCTTGCACCACTTACCATCGTCTCCACTGCGGGGTTATTGAAAGCCCCTTCAATGTCGAGGAAGGCACCTATGGCACAACCTTTCTTAGCGATCATATACTCAATTATACCAACCACTTGATGGAGAGCTCCCTCGCAGCATTTCCCCGGTTGATAAGCATACTGGTTCCAATGCAATGGTTTTATGGCCAAAGCACTCCTCCTAATATACCTATCAACCAGTTTTCAAGTCCCTTAAGAACAAAGGACATGAGTGTAATAGGTCTGTATCCTTTCCCTTCCGATTGGCTTAGGTATAAAGACCACCTTACTAAATTTCCAGGCTGCCGGCACATGCCCTAGAGCAATGCATAGCCTATATAATTTAGTAAGTACCAGCACCAGCATATCCATTAACTGCTGCAGCAGCACAGGATAGATCCCATCTGGACCTGGAGATTTGTAGGGTTTAAATGTGCCAATAGTCCATCTTACCCTTTGTGGAGTTACTATCCTCCTTGCCACTTCCCAGTCCTCCCTCTTACCACGTCTTGTGGAGAGTTTGGCAACTGGTTCAGTGTCTGCTCCTCCATGTTTCCTCAGAGTACTGGAAGGGAAATGTGTTCTGATTAATTCTTCCACAGTTTCCAATGCAGTTTTTGTTATATTTCCCAGTGGGGTTCTTAGCATCCCCACCGGGTTAACTGGGTCCTTAGAGAGCACTTTATGCAGTCGTGCCCCTTCCCGAGTTTTGTCAATCTCTTGACAAAACTCCTTCCAGGACTTCCAGCGTGCTTCTCTAATTGCCCTGTTGTATTCGGTTAGTGTTTTCCTATACTGGTCCCACTCACCGTTCTTTTTTGCTCTATTAAAGAGTCTCCTGGTGGTCTTCCGAAGTTTGGCTAGCTTCTTGTTCCACCATGAAGGATTTCCTACTTTTCACCCCTCATTGAGAGGGCAGTTATCAGTAAAGGATTCTACTATAGCCTCGCTAACCAATGTGGCAGAGTCTTCTAGCTCTCTCCTCCCACCATACTCCAATCCAGCCTCCTCAATCCGAACACCCAGGTCCCTCCTGTAGAAGTCCCAGTTTGTTCTTCTTGGATCCTTGGTTGGCCGAAGCATGGCTGGATTTAGGGAGATATCATACCTAATATGTCTGTGGTCAGAAGAAGATGGTTCATCCGACACATGCTAGTTTAGTACATACCTAGCCATCTGATTCGATGCCACCGTAATGTCCAGGACCTCCTGTCTGGCTCTAGTGACAAACGTCGGCTCTTCCCCCTGATTTAAGACTAGTAAATTCTTAGAGCTAAGATAAGCTAAATGTTCCTCACCTCTATTGTTGGTACCTGTACTTCCCCACGAGGTGTGATGGGAGTTAGCATCCATCCCAACCAGCAGCTCCTCATCCACAGCCCCGCAGTGCTCGACCAGCCTCCTCAGCTCTTGTGTTGGTAGAGCCCCCGCGTAGTCAAAGGGGAGATATGCAGTGGCCAGGTTCAGCCTCTTCATCCCCCCCTCCGCCCGCAGCTCCACCTTCACTGCTATCAAGTCCCTGCAGCAGAAGTCCGTTAGCACAAAAGCACTCAACCCCCTCCTAACCAGGATACACGTCCTGGGAACACCGGAGTCCTTATCGTACAACAACTTACCTCCAGATCTGGCCAGCCCGCATATTCGTCCTCCAGAAATCTATGGCTCCTGGATGAGAACCAAGTCCACCTCTCCCCTGTCCAGCATCCTACACACGACAGTACTAGCCGCCCTGCTATGCTGTAGGTTCACTTGGAGGATCTTGATCATTGTTCTGCTTACTTCGCAGTTGCCTGGGTCCGCAGACCAGTCCCAGGACTAGACATCGTGCTCAACTCTACAGCCACTTCACAGGTTTCTGCTGTCGGCAGCTTGACAGCCGCTCCCGCACCCCCAGTGATGGTTGCCGTTGACACATCTGCTACAGACTCACGGTTTGCCGGCTCATTAGCTCCCGCTGTCTGTGCAGTCTCAAAATCAATTCTTTTACTTACATGGTCCATTAACGTCCCACGAGTATGGGGGAAATAACGGTCGACCAGAGCAGAGCCCCCACTGCCCTGGCAAGACATAATACAATGAGGTTTTGTCTGGTTCCTCAAGGGGATCGTGTGCGACTCATTTTATACCCTACAGCCATTCATCCTTCTGCACGATGCCTTCCACCTTGGATTGGGTATTCAGTCACTGACCTTGAAGCACACCCCAAGTTCAGGACATTATTAACTGCTCAGACGAACAGCCTGCTTTACTCTCTTTTTTACAACTGTGTCGTTAGGGTAGTTTCCCGCCAATACTTCACTGTCGCATTGCCCTTGGTTCACCTG
Source organism: Prosapia bicincta (assembly GCA_036971475.1). Taxonomy (NCBI): domain Eukaryota; kingdom Metazoa; phylum Arthropoda; class Insecta; order Hemiptera; family Cercopidae; genus Prosapia; species Prosapia bicincta. The sequence goes on from JBAIZL010000059.1 coordinate 768,545, forward strand.
GGAGGTGAGAGTAGCATTGTGAGGACTTAATTCCCAACTACCCCAGTCTCCCCAGTCAGAGCAGTTATTTCTACCACCCCCAACCGGTTGACTGACGAGGAGGAATAATTCCTCACCTTTGAACCATTGCCTTGGTAAAGGCCTGCATATTCAGAAACCTTCCGGAATCCTTATTCACAGGTAACCTACATTTCTGTAGGCCGTCCCACTATCCGCCACCTGTGGACCCGCCCGGTTGCTCAGGCCAGCTAGCCGGGTTCCAAAATGTTACAATATATATATGAGTAACTTCTAGAAGAAACTACCTGGTCAAACAAATTTACAGAAAACAACTACTGTTTAATGTTAGAACATAGTTCGTTATTCATATCGAAAAGACTCATTTAAATAAAGAAATTTATGTTTACACTAAAAATAAATCTTTACACATGAAGAGTAAATAGACGATATTCATTGATATTTAATTCCTAACATAACAATGTTAAATCAGTACTGCTTGTGAAGCAAAGCTTTAAAAAAATCACATTTTTCGTCTTTAGTTGTATATATAGTTTATCAGAAAACTATAGATAATTTTAAAATTGAATTTGATAGATTTTCACTTTTATACTTTTTTTCCCCAATGAAGAGTGAATCATTATGGGCTTTACAAATTAGAAAATGTAATTAAATTATTGGAATAAATCCATAAAGCTGGTTTAGTGACATTTAGTAGGGACATACATGACAGTTTTTTTCTACCTCAAACAAATTATTTTTTCTATGACTTTTGTTGATTACCACATCCAACTATTAGTATTTTTTACCGAAAATCGCTGCAGAATTGAAGACCTAACTTGTACAACGTTTGCATAAATTCGATATATGATATCCTTGGCGAATCCTTAACTGAAAAATCAAGGGTTCCCCGCAAGCCTGGGAACTTGGCGGGGAGAGGGGTTAAATTGGCGCCTTAATACTAATCCACTGATCAGGTAACTGGTTATTGACATAATCCCAGACGCAGGTGTTAGGATGGTGTGACAGATTGCATTAAATAGACATACCAAATGTGGTCATACACATATATATACAGTATATATATATATATATATATATATATATATATATATATATATATATACATATATATATATATACATATATATATATATATATATGCTGATACGTATTCCTTCACGGATGGCGAGGTGAACCCAACAACAGTCGAAGAGCCAGAGTCTGTTGTCTGTCTCGCTCTTCGATTCTTGTTGGGTTCACCTCGTCAATGCTGGATGAGATTCTAGAAAAACGTCGGAACTGCGAATTCATTCACTACAGAATGAACGGATGTATTCCAGACATTAACTATTCATCATCATAATATATATATATATATATATATATATATATATATATATATATATATATATACATATATAAGGGAATTTACAAATACAAGAATAATTAAATTATTAAATTGTAAATTGACTTATTTCTTTATTAATACACAAGAATACATATTATAGTATAAATATATATAAATATAAATATCGCAGTATGTTTTCTTTGGTATTAATAAAGAACAAAATTCTAAATATAAATACAAGAATTATAATTGAATTTACAATTCAAAGCTTTTCGTTGGCTAACAGTACCAACATCATCAGGAGTATTAAACAATTAAAATTAACATATGTGCAAATTAGGGCAGCAAAATAAAAAATTTTAAAAACATTGTAATTGATTTGGCATAACTATTTATTTGATCTAATTTGCACATATGTTAATTTTAATTGTTTAATATTCCTGACGATGTTGGTACTGTTAGCCAACGAAAAGCTTTGAATTGTAAATTGAAATATAATTCTTGTATTTGTATTTAGACTTTTGTTCTTTATATATATAAATATATATATATATATATATATATATATATATATATATATATATACGTGTATGTGTGTGTGTGTGTGTGTGTGTGTGTGTGTGTGTGTGACGTGTGTGTATGTGTGAGTGTGAGTGTGTGTGTGTGTGTGTGTGTGTGTTTGTGTGTGTGTGTGTATCATGATCTTTTTACTCATCCAATGAAGTTCAAAAACATATTTGTAAAAGTTATAGTGGATGACCATTGATGTTAATACAGTTTTTAAAAAAATATTATGTCTATAATTAAGTTTAATGAAACTATTTATTGTTTTACATGTGAGAAAAACTTATCATAAAAGGGTTAATGTAATGTATGCAATATAGTTATTTCGTCCCACTTGGCTTGAAATCACAAAAACATATGATTTCATAAAACAACTGAGTTTATGTTGTAGGTTATGTGGTAGAAGACCGGTTTTGACGCGTAGGTGATGTTACGTTATTTATATAAGTTGTATTTTTTTATAAATTAATAAAAAGTAACTGAAACAAAATTTTTTCTTTGTTGGCTTAGCTAGGGGTTGGCTTTAAAACGTATTTGTTTAAATTCTTGTTGATAAAGAATATGTGTGCCATTGATCTTATTGTCAATGACGTTTACAAAATTAAATTCTAATCTAATGACTTAATTATGTCTCAAAGATATTGAAGCCTTTAAAAAATATGTGACAGACGTTTTTGATTGTACTACGCACACATTAAGCCTGTCTAGGTTGTAGATGGTATAAGGGTGGTTTTCTATAACTTTGTACAACAGCGAGTTTTATCCTGTGCTGACGTAGAAAAATCCTTTGTTTGGAAGTAGTTCTTGCTTGCGGCTCACTTGTGTAACTGTAACTTGTTCCTATTGTGTGGTCTGCTTCAATCCTGTTTACATGTACTTGTTTGAAAACTGAGACTTGTTTGCACGAAGTGAGATTTGTCTGTAGAGTTTAATTTATATGCTTGATGCTTGAAGGGGTTTTTGAGTAATATTTGTTGAATTGTGTTGATTTTGGGTAGAAATGTCGCATACTGTCACTTCTAGAAAGGTGATCCATCAGTCGCGTGTTATACTTTCTATTAAACATACGTTTAGGAAACTTGTTATATTGTTAATTAAACATGAGTTAAATTTACACCAACTTTGTTTGCATTCGATGACGTCGAAATTTGTTTTTAGAAATATTCTTTTCAATGTTATAATTTATACCTAATTATATCCGCACATAACTTTTATATTCTTATATTAAATTGTACCGCCACCGGTAGGAGGGTTAATTTTCAACCCTGTCCTATAAATTATTATTTAGAAATCCGTCTTCAAAAGATATTTAATGCTAACCCTGCCCTCGCTTTTATATGGACGTTGTACGTATTACCAAAAGTGAAGAGCTCTAATTAGTTTACAGATCGCTAAACCAAAACTGTTACTTACAGTTCTGAGCTTTATATCAACTTAAGCGTTGATCTTGTTCAAACAAATGATAGCTCTCAGGTGATAAACTTTATGTAATAACAAATCTAATAACACAATGCTTTATTTATTATATGTCTAGGCTTCAATATTAAATACTGTTATTTAATGGTTTTAGTATACGTAAATTAAAGATAAAGGAACCGCTTGGTATTTAGGGAATGTTTCTTCTCCTATGCAGCTATATATATCTAAACATTTTGGACGTGTAACGGTTAAGTAGTTGGCACTTTAAATGGATCTTCTTCCTAAATGAAGTTTAAATATACACATAAATTGTTACCTTTGTATAACAAGTAAACTTATATACACAGCATTATAGTGGTGGACAATTCCGATAAATAAGTTTACAATTGTGTTGTATACGTGAAAAATAACTGTAAAGTATACATTTTTTATTCAGATTACAGTTGATTGTAATTTTAAAATGGTATAATAATTATTTCACTATTATTTAATTGATAAAATTATTCTAGGTTTAGGCATCTTCTGTTTACCCTTTTTATTGGTTATTTTGAAGTAATTCATCTCGTTACTTGACAATTTAAAATGTACTACTAATAGTCATATAAAAAATGTACCTGTTAATTTGATTGTTATTTGAATGTTCGCACTGGGTTGCCTGTAGGACCTTTCACTGTTGGTTTTGAATCCAATCCGTCCCCCAAAATGTTTTAAATATTTCAATTTATATTTCCTTACGATAGTTGAACTTGACCATATGAAATATTGCACTAAATAAGGTGTGGAAAACTGTTCTGGAGTCATTCAGTTGGAATACCAACCTGTATCCATTTTTTCTAAGACGCTATAGGATACTTGGACTCAATTTCCTAAACTTGTAATGTGGCCCTTATCTTTCAAAATGGCATCAAGCATGAATTATCACCCCAAACGTTCTATATGATCCGAAAGATCCATTCAGATATTACTTAATGTTACCTAGTATTTTTATTTAATGTCTGTTAACAACTATTATGTATGTTTTTTAGTAATGTTACAAATTTTATAAATTGTAAGTTATGTTGTATTTGGTTTAATAATAAAAATGAATTTTGGAAAGAAATTCGAAACGTTAATTGTTTAAAAAAGCATGAATTAATTGCCTGTGATCTGTCGCTAGATTAGAAAAAAACAAGAACTATTATATTATAGTTGACTAATAATTTATCATTTTGCAGGTATCAATATATAAATTTTATAGTCGTTTTATAAAGATATTCTGTTAGACGTGTTCATTTTAACCCAGGCGACCTGGTTGCTTGACGAGTTGTACTTGTTCCGAGATAAGAAAAATAATTATAAAGCAAGTACTAACGCTGCTCCTGTTTGGAGATAATTAAAAGTAAAACTGTAATATTAAGAAGGTAGAAAGGAACAAAAATGATGATGAGTAAAAATGATTTAGGTAGATTTAAAAAAATGTAATAAATTCATATGTGTGCAAAAATTTATACTTAAATGTAAAAAAAATAAATTACTCATTTATTTATTTAAATGCTGTATTTTTTTCATTCGCAGTATCAAGACATGAATGATATTGTACAAAACATATAGTTCTACATTCAGTTTATATTTATTGACTCACTTTAACCATCTTCGTACAGCCAATAATGTTCATAACAGAACTGTTTATGTTAGCCTAATGGGACCACAAAACAAATCAATGGAAAACATAAAGTCCTGTCACAAGTTTTAAATTAAGTAATATTCACTTCAGAATAAGGCCTTTAATATTTAGTAATTGGGTCTGTGTCTTTATTAATGTTATGTTTATATTGTTAAAATATAGAAATTAAATTTGCAAATTATTGATACTAAAAACTTTGGTTAAAAACCTACTAATATTAATTACTATTCATTCTTAGGTAGCGATAAAATATTCAATATTGGCAAAATGCTAATGAATTGTTAACCTTGAAGATCATGACATTATGACGTGAAAATAATACGCCTACGTATTATTAACTGGCATGACACTGCAACTGATGCAGAAGAAGCATGGCAGTTAGGAAAGGCATGCCATTTGTGTTTGGGTGTGTTTCGTGTTTGATATTCTGCTGTGGTGATACATTGTTGGGTTTTATTTATTTTTTAATTGAGGCCTCTGTTAACTAGTTGGTTAATTTATTACCATACCTACTTTCAGGAACATTAATTGTGACTCAAATCCCAATAAGATCTAGAACATTATTGGAAAATTGTGATTTAAATATACTTATATATATATATATTATTCACTGTAGATATTAAGGGTTATAAAATTATCAATAACCTTTACTTTAGAGTAAAAACATTTTCAGTATGAACTTTTTACCTCATACAGCAGAATAGTATTCGAATTTATAGTTGATTTATTTAAAAAGTTTAATAATTAAGAACTGTCAAGTAGCCTATATTTTAATATATATTTTTTGAATCATTCTTCTTTAAAAGCAGTTTAATATTTTGAATAAACGCAAACTTGTATTACGTCGTTGATACAAAACCATCTTATATTTAATGTTATATTAAAAAAAAAATATGTAATCTAACAAAGATAAAAAAATGAAAGAGTAATATTAAAAAAATATATTTTTAATTCAATTCCTAATGAGCTGTACAAAATTGTATTTTAATTACTTTTTATTTTATAATCACAGTTAGTATAAATATATAAATATGTATACACAAATGACAAAATCACAATTTTAAGTGGCAAAATAGAAAGTGAATTTCCTTGCAATTTTTCATTTCCCTCTCTTAAGAGTATATTGTTAGGCTATATTTTTGTTAGTATTTATTCACTTCTTTTCGTTTATTATGAAGCTTTCGTAATTTATAAAGCTGATAACATATGATTCCTCATTCTATGCATCACTTGTAATGCTCCATTTTTGCAAGGAATGTTTCTCTTACAATTTCAAATACATCTTTATGTAACAGATTTCAACATATGGGAAATTTGCTCGTTGTCATAGTACTGGATTTGGAATACGTAGTCATTCACATCCAAACCGACCAAGATATAAACTTTTCAAAATTTCAAAATGAATAAATATTTGATAAAAACTGTATTAACATCAACTGTCATCCACTAAAGGTCTTAAAAAATGCATTTTAACTTGAGTGTATGAATAAAAACGTATATTAATATTGATTGAATATATATATATATATATATATATAAACAAAATATGTTTTCTTGTTTAGTAATCAAAACCAACTAAGGTTTTTCAAATACAAGAATTATTTAATAATTAAATTCAAAGCTTTTCGTTGATAAACAGTATCTACATCATCAATAATGAATAACGCAATAATATATATATATATATATATATATATATATATATATATATATATATGTGTGTGTGTGTGTGTGTGTACATATGGAAAACGTAAGCTAATATTAAGAATTGAAAACAATTTTAAAAATTACAAATACTATGATCTGGTGAAACTGCAGAAAACTCTGTTTATTAGCACATAGTATTAAAGGAAAAAATACCTCCTGTTTAAGACTCTCTAAATAGTCAAGGTAGTTCGGGACTTGAGGTGCGATGAGTTATTATTTTGTGAAAATATTTATTCCCTATAACCAAAGTTCTAATTCCCAGAATTGAATAGGCTCATTAATAGGGAAACTCAGGAATGTGCAATAATAAAATCTAATTCAAAAAGCTATCAAAAATCTCTTGCTGTGACATAAAACTAACATGTAAATTACTTTTTGCTTTGATTTTAGTAATAGCTAATGTGATGGATCTGTGGCGTGTAAACCCAGCCTAGCGATGTTAATTAACTGACTGCAATCTGTCCTTCAGCGCCGAGCGACCTTAATCACACCTCAGCTTTGGGGATAGTGTCGAAACGTTTATCGATAATTAACGTTGCTATTAGTTCCCTATAAACAAGACACATTCTAAATGCAACATCTAATGTGTTACTGTCATCATTAGGAAATCCCTAATTGAAATTGTTATTGTTATATTATAAATCGTTTATTTGTACTTAGTCAGGCGTAGAAAAATCGTGTATAATAGTTTGTAGCTAAGTCATTATATCTTTATATTTGATATATTTATATTTAGAAACATCACCCACCCACCCTTATGATTGGTATAATAGGTCTTGTAGTCCGTATTGCATTCTTGTTCTAAGAACTTCCATTTATTACATTCCGGTTACATGGACTTCGGCTATTGCATTCCTGTTATATGGACCTCGGGTATTGCATTCCTGTTATATGGACCTCAGGTATTGCATTCCTGTTATATGGACCTCGGGTATTGCATTCCTGTTATATGGACCTCGGGTATTGCATTCCTGTTATATGGACTTCGGCTATTGCATTCCTGTTATATGGACCTCGGGTATTGCATTCTTGTTCTAAGAACTTCCATTTATTACATTCCCGTTACATGGACTTCGGCTATTGCATTCCTGTTATATGGACCTCGGGTATTGCATTCCTGTTATATGGACCTCAGGTATTGCATTCCTGTTATATGGACATCGGGTATTGCATTCCTGTTATATGGACCTCGGGTATTGCATTCCTGTTATATGGACTTCGGCTATTGCATTCCTGTTATATGGACCACGGGTATTGCATTCCTGTTATATGGACTTCGGGTATTGCATTCCTGTTATATGGACCTCGGGTATTGCATTCCTGTTATATGGACTTCGTGTATTGCATTCCTGTTATATGGACTTCGGCTATTGCATTCCTGTTATATGGACTTCAGGTTTTGCATTCCTATGAAATGGACTTTGGCTATTGCATTCCTGTTATATGGACTTCGGGTATTGCATTCCTATTAAATGGACTTCGGCTATTGCATTCCTGTTATATGGACTTCGGCTATTGCATTAACGTTATATGGACTTCGGGTATTGCATTCCTATTATATGGACCTCGGGTATTGCATTCCTGTTAAATGGACTTCGGCTATTGGATTCCTGTTATATGGACTGCGGCTATTGGATTCCTGTTATATGGACTTCGGCTATTGCATTAACGTTATATGGACTTCGGGTATTGCATTCCTATTATATGGATTTCAGGTATTGCATTCCTATTATATGGACTTCGGCTATTGCATTTATGTTATATGGACATCAGGTATTGCATTCCTATTAAATGGACTTCGGCTATTGCATTCCTGATATATGGACTTCAGGTATTGCATTCCTATTAAATGGACTTCGGGTATTGCATTCCTATTAACTGGACTTCGGCTATTGCATTCCTGTTATATGGACTACAGGTATTGCATTCCTATTAAATGGACTTCGGCTATTGCATTCCTGTTATATGGACTTCAGGTATTGCATTCCTATTAAATGGACTTCGGGTATTGCATTCCTGTTGTATGGACTTCAGGTATTGCATTCCTATTAAATGGACTTCGGGTATTGAATTCCTGTTATATGGACCTCGGGTATTGCATTCCTGTTAAATGGACTTCGGCTATTGCATTTCTGTTAAATGGACTTCGGGTATTGCATTCCTGTTAATGGACATCGGCTATTGCATTTCTGTTATATGGACTTCGGCTATTGCATTAACGTTATATGGACTTCGGGTATTGCATTCTTATTATATGGACCTCGGGTAATGCATTCCTGTTAAATGGACTTCGGCTATTGCATTCCTGTTATATGGACTTCGGCTATTGCATTCCTGTTAAATGGACATCGGCTTTTGCATTTCTATTATATGGACTTCGGCTATTGCATTAACGTTATATGGACAACGGCTATTGCATTTCTGTTATATGGACTTCGGCTATTGCATTAACGTTATAAGGACTTCGGCTATTGCATTCCTGTTATATGCACTTCGGGTATTGTATTCCTATTATATGGACCTCGGGTATTGCATTCCTGTTAAATGGACTTCGGCTATTGCATTCCTGTTATATGGACTTCGGGTATTGCATTCCTATTAAATGGACTTCGGCTTTTGCATTCCTGTTACATGGACTCCGGGTATTGCATTCCTATTAAATGGACTTCGGCTATTGCATTCCTGTTATATGGACTTCGGCTATTGCATTCCTATTATATGGACCTCGGGTATTTCATTCCTGTTATATGGACCTCAGGTATTGCATTCCTGTTAAATGGACTTAGGCTATTGCATTCCCGTTATATGGACTTCAGGTATTGCATTCCTATTAAATGGACTTCGGGTATTGAATTCCTGTTATATGGACTTCGGGTATTGCATTCCTGTTAAATGGACATCGGCTATTGCATTTCTGTTATATGGACTTCGGCTATTGCATTAACGTTATATGGACTTCGGGTATTGCATTCTTATTATATGGACCTCGGGTATTGCATTCCTGTTAAATGGACTTCGGCTATTGCATTCCTGTTATATGGACTTCGGCTATTGCATTCCTGTTAAATGGACATCGGCTATTGCATTCCTGTTATATGGACTTCGGGTATTGCATTCCTATTAAAAGTACTTCGGCTATTGCATTCCTGTTACATGGACTTCGGGTATTGCATTCCTATTAAATGGACTTTGGCTATTGCATTCCTGTTATATGGACTTCGGCTATTGCATTCCTATTATATGGACCTCGGGTATTTCATTCCTGTTATATGGACCTCAGGTATTGCATTCTGTTAAATGGACTTCGGCTATTGCATTCCCGTTATATGGACCTCAGGTATTGCATTCCTGTTAAATGGACTTCGGCTATTGCATTTCTGATATATGGACTTCGGCTATTGCATTAACGTTATATGGACTTCGGGTGTATTGCATTCCTATTATATGGACCTCGGGTATTGCATTCCTGTTAAATGGACTTCGGCTATTGCATTCCCGTTATATGGACCTCAGGTATTGCATTCCTGTTATATGAACCTCGGGTATTGTATTCCGTTATATGGACCTCAGGTATTGCATTCCTGTTATATGAACCTCGGGTATTGCATTCCTGTTATATGGACCTCAGGCATTGCATTCCTGTTATATGGACCTCGGGTATTGCATTCCTGTTATATGGACCTCGGGTATTGCATTCCTGTTATATTGACCTCGGGTATTGCATTCCTGTTATATGGACCTCAGGTATTGCATTCCTGTTAAATGGACGTAGGGTATTGCATTCCTGTTATATGGACTTCGGGTATTGCATTCCTGTTATATGGACCTCGGATATTGCATTCCTGTTATATGGACCTCGGATATTGCATTCCTGTTATATGGACCTCGGGTATTGCATTCCTGTTATATGGACCTCGGGTATTGCATTCCTGTTATATGGACCTCAGGTATTGCATTCCTGTTATATGGACCTCGGGTATTGCATTCCTGTTATATGGACTTCGGGTATTGCATTCCTGTTATATGGACTTCGGCTATTGCATTCCTATTATATGGACCTTGGGTATTTCATTCCTGTTATATGGACCTCAGGTATTGCATTCCTGATAAATGGACTTCGGCTATTGCATTCCCGTTATATGGACTTCAGGTATTGCATTCCTGTTAAATGGACTTCGGCTATTGCATTCCCGTTATATGGACCTCAGGTATTGCATTCCTGTTAAATGGACTTCGGCTATTGCATTTCTGTTATATGGACTTCGGCTATTGCATTCCCGTTATATGGACCTCAGGTATTGCATTCCTGTTATATGAACCTCGGGTATAGTATTCCCGTTGTATGGACCTCAGGTATTGCATTCCTGTTATATGGACCTCGGGTATTGCATTCCTGTTATATGGACCTCAGGCATTGCATTCCTGTTATATGGACCTCGGGTATTGCATTCCTGTTATATTGACCTCGGGTATTGCATTCCTGTTATATGGACCTCAGGTATTGCATTCCTGTTAAATGGACGTAGGGTATTGCATTCCTGTTATATGGACTTCGGGTATTGCATTCCTGTTATATGGACCTCGGATATTGCATTCCTGTTATATGGACCTCGGATATTGCATTCCTGTTATATGGACCTCGGGTATTGCATTCCTGTTATATGGACCTCGGGTATTGCATTCCTGTTATATGGACCTCAGGTATTGCATTCCTGTTATATGGACCTCGGGTATTGCATTCCTGTTATATGGACTTCGGGTATTGCATTCCTGTTATATGGACCTCGGGTATTGCATTCCTGTTGTATGGACCTCAGGTATTGTATTCCTGTTATATGGACTTCAGGTATTGCATTCCTATTAAACGGACTTCAGCTATTTATTCCTGTTAAATGGACTTCAGTTATTCCATTCCTATTAAATGGACTTCGGCTATTGCATTCCTGTTATATGGACCTCGGGTATTGCATTACTGTTATATGGACCTCGGGTATTGCTTTCCTGTTATATGGACCTCAGGTATTGCGTTCCTGTTATATGGACTTCGGGTATTGCATTCCTGTTATATGGACCTCGGGTATTGCATTCCTGTTATATGGACCTCGGGTATTGCATTCCTGTTATATGGACCTCGGTTATTGCATTCCTGTTATATGGACCTCAGGTATTGCATTAATGTTATATGGACCTCGGGTATTGCATTCCGATTAAATGGACTTCGGCTATTGCATTCCTGTTATATGGACTTCAGCTATTGCATTTCTATTAAATGGACTTCGGCTATTGCATTACTGTTATATGGACTTCAGGTATTGCTATCCTGTTATATGGACTTCGGGTATTGCATTCCTATTAAATGGACTTCGGCTATTGCATTCCTGTTATATGGACTTCAGGTATTGCATTCCTGTTAAATGGACTTCGGCTATTGCATTCCTGTTATATGGACTTCAGGTATTGCATTCCTAATAAATGGACTTCGGGTATTGCATTCCTGTTATATGAACCTCAGGTATTGCATTCCTGTTATATGGACTTCAGGTATTGCATTCCTGTTATATGGACTTCGGGTATTGCATTCCTGTTATATGGACTTCGGGTATTGCATTCCTGTTATATGGACTTCAGGTATTGCATTACTGTTATATGGACTTCGGGTATTCCATTCCTGTTATATGGACTTGTGGTATTGCATTCCTGTTATATGGACTTCGGGTATTGCATTCCTGTTATATGGACTTCAGGTATTGCATTACTGTTATATGGTCTTCAGGTATTGCATTCCTGTTATATGGACTTCAGGTATTGCATTCCTGTTATATGGACTTCGGGTATTGCATTCCTGTTATATGGACTTCAGGTATTGCATTACTGTTTTATGGATTTCAGGTATTGCATTCCTGTTATATGGACTTCGGGTATTGCATTACTGGTATATGGACCTCAGGTATTGCATTCCTGTTATATGGACTTCGGGTATTGCATTCCTGTTACATAGACTTCAGGTATTGCATTTCTGTTAAATGGACTTCGGGTATTGCATTTCTGTTAAATGGACTTTGGGTATTGCATTTCTGTTAAATGGACTTCAGGTATTGCATTCCTGTTATATGGACCTCAGGTATTGCATTACTGTTATATGGACTTCAGGTATTGCATTCCTGTTATATGGACTTCAGGTATTGCATTTCTGTTAAATGGACTTCAGGTATTGCATTCCTGTTATATGGACCTCAGGTATTGCATTACTGTTATATGGACTTCAGGTATTGCATTCCTGTTATATGGACTTCAGGTATTGCATTCCTGTTATATGGACTTCGGGTATTGCATTCCTTTTATATGGACCTCAGGTATTGCATTCATGTTATATGGACTTCGGGTATTGCATTCCTATTAAATGGACTTCGGGTATTGCATTTCTGTTAAATGGACTTCGGGTGTTGTATTTCTGTTAAATGGATTTCAGGTATTGCATTCCTGTTATATGGACCTCAGGTATTGCATTCCTGTTATATGGACTTCGGGTATTGCATTCCTGTTATATGGACCTAAGGTATTGCATTCATGTTATATGGACTTCGGGTATTGCATTCCTGTTATATGGACCTCAGGTATTGCATTCCTGTTATATGGACTTCGGGTATTGCATTCCTGTTATATGGACCTCAGGTATTGCATTCATGTTATATGGACTTCGGGTATTGCATTCCTATTAAATGGACGTCGGGTATTGCGTTTCTGTTAAATGGACTTCGGGTATTGCATTTCTGTTAAATGGACTTCAGGTATTGCATTCCTGTTATATGGACCTCAGTTATTGCATTCCTGTTATATGGACTTCGGGTATTGCATTCCTGTTATATTTACCTCAGGTATTGCATTCCTGTTATATGGACTTCGGGTATTGCATTCCTATTAAATGGACTTCGGGTATTGCATTTCTGTTAAATGGACTTCGGGTATTGCATTTCTGTTAAATGGACTTCGGGTATTGCATTTCTGTTAAATGGACTTCGGTTATTGCATTCCTGTTACACGGACTTCTGATATTGCATTTCTGTTATACGGACTTCGGGTATTGCATTCCTGTTATATGGACTTCTGTTTCGGATTCCTGGTATATAAACTTTCTCGTATTTTACTCCTGTTATATGGACTTTCCCGTGTTCCATTCCTTTTAATATGTAGTTTCCCGATTAGCATTCCTGTTATAAGGGCTCACCAGTATTGAATTTTTTTTATATTGACTTTCCCGTACTGCATTCCTGTTATATAGACTCTCCCGTATTGCATTATTTTTATATGTATTTTCTCGAACTGTATTCCAGTTATTTGAACTCTTCCGTATTGCATTCTTTTTAGATGGACTTTTCCGTACTGCATTCCTGTTATATGGACTTTTCATGTTCCATTCCTGTTATATATACTTTCCGGAACTACATTCCTGTTATATAGACTCTCCCGTATTGCATTATTTTTATATGTATTTTCTCGAACTGTATTCCAGTTATTTGAACTCTCCCGTATTGCATTCTTTTTAGATGGACTTTTCCGTACTGCTTTCCTGTTATATGGACTTTTCGTGTTCCATTCCTGTTATATATACTTTCCGGAACTACATTCCTGTTATATGTATTTTCCCGAACTGAATTCCTGTTATATATACTTTCCCGAACTGCATTCCTGTTTTATATACTTTCCCGCACTGCATTCCTGTTATATGTATTTCCCGTGTTCAATTCCGGTTATATGTACTTCTCCGAACTGCATGCTTGCTTATATGCAATCTCCCATATTGCACTCTTGCTATATGCACTTTATAGTGCTGCATTCCCGTTTTATGTACTTTCTTTAACTATATTCCGGTTATATGGACTCTGCAGTATTGCAGTCCTGTTATATGTACTTTCCCAAAATGGATTCCTCTTGTATAAACTTTCCTGTATTACTTTCTGTTATGAAAAGCACTACATCGATGCCAAGTAATAAATAATATTATTTTTAAATAGGACGATTTTATTTTCTGTAAAAAATTCCCAAACTTTCGATTATATGTGTAATTGTAATAAAAGATGTAAAGATAGAACAAATATATCAAGTTTGTATGATGTTGGGTTAAGTTTAATTGTCTAGATCATGGGTTCCCAAACTGGGGGGCTTGAAGGGGAGCCAGGGGGGAGTGCGAGACCTGTTGCAAAATAATAAGATAAATTATTAAATATTATGGGAACAAACTTGATATTGCTAATGACTTAGATTGTGCCCTTATTAAAATATAACATCAAATAGGCATGCTAGTGTACACAATGCAAGCTCAAACATCACATTAACAGTTTTTTTTCTCTCAGTTGAAATATACCCTACAAATTAAAACTCGAAATGTTAAATCGTAATCCTTGTGACGTTATCTATAAATAAATTAATAATAATTTTCGATATATGTATATATATAAATAAATATATATATATATATATATATATATATATATATATATATATATATATAATATTTCTTTTTTTCATATGCCCATACCATATATTCATAGTGTAAAGTGGACAGACGGGGAGGGGATTTCATTCCAAGAGGAAGGGGTGTCATATCAACAGGTTTGGGAATCCCTGGTCTCAATTGTTATGCAACATACGTGTTCCAAGACAAAAAGACAGGTTCTGGTGCGCATCCGTGAACGTAGAAACATAACTACTAAGGATAAACGCTTTTCCTCTTGAATTTTCGCTGAGTAATTAGGGTGTAAATGGAGGTTTAAGAATTTTCTTTCCCTCGATACTGAGTCCAACTGGAGGAAGAGTAATGTTCAGAAGTCGAGTTCTGTTCAAAGTAAATGCCCAAAAACTAGTTTTAGTATTATAATTCGCTCTATATTGAACTATTTATAACTATTTTTTATATTTTCGATATATTTATTTGTATATTTTTAATTTTTTCCATTGGTTCCGTTTTTCTAGAGATTTATTTAGTAGTTTCTTGTAAGTGTTTTTATTGTATATTTTGATTGATTTTTACTGCTGTTTTATCCATGAATAGGATTTTATTATTATTTTTTGCTACGGGTGTCTATACCCTGGAGAGTTTGCTGTTTTACTTGTTTCTAACTTATTCTAAGGATATAAATTTGAATGTACTGTAATTGTTTACTAATTCTCTATGAAGTTATTCTAATAAATTTCTTGAGCTAGCTTAAGGCTCGATAAGGCAACAAACGTGTGCCTGTAATTATACATGAATATATAGGAATACACATTTATGAATTTATAAAATTCTTTCAAAAAGTATCGATTTGTCACCATAGAGATAATCACAACAAACACTTCTAGACTACAACACCTTGGCGACAGACTGTCTCGGCCTGGTTTCGTGTTCCCTAATGCTTTATACTTTAAAGTCAGATTTAAAGACTCAGATTAAATCTCAATAAATTGGAAAAATAGTACTAAGCTAAAACTTTATTAAATTGGAAAAAAGGCGGTTTGCTTGGGGGATTGCCAAAAGAAGTGAAAACTTTGATCGACACGTATACAGAATTTATGAGTTGAAGACAATCTTAATTTTACCTAATGAGAAGTTAACTAAACGTTTGTTATCAGACGCGCCTATGAATGTTTTCATTTCAAAAACTGTATTAAGAAATCTCTCATTACCATCGTTATATTGAATCATTTATATTGAGATAAACCTAAATTTATATAAATTATTATATTTAAAAGCTGATTAAAAGTATATAAACTTTTCCTCTTAACAATAAACAATAAATGATGTAACATAGCCACATGTTGAACAGTTGTTCTACAACACACCTTATAACCTAAAAACTGCTGGTATATGAAATCATATACATCAGATTAATTCACTTTGAGATAACTAATTCCCGATGGAAGCTTATATCCATCCAATAAGTTTTGTTGGTTTCACTATAAATGTATTCACTCGAACAAAATTAGTAGGCTGAAATTACAAACATCGTTTGAAATATTATTAATAAAATAGCTTGTAACTAATAATTTAGAAAACGTAACAAGAAAGACCAACTAAAATTATGTCCTTACACTGAAATATAACTTGTTTGTACAGCTATTGAAAATTTCTGAACCATGGAAAAGGAAATTACAAACGTATCAACAAAGAAAAGTATTAATTGTTTTCCACAAAGTATATGTTCGCTTTAAAAGAGTTTGGTTACAACATAATATACAAAATTAAATCAACTGTTGCATGAAATCATTTGTTATATTTTATTTCACTCTGAGGTGACGCATAGAGTAACCTGAGGAAATTGTACTGACGCTATTAAAGTTATACAATTATAAACGTTCTTACTTCAATATTTGTTTACTATATATATATATATATATATACATTTAACTTTAAAATACGTTTTTCTTGTATTCATTTATCACTTTCACTATATGAGCTGCCTAGAATGAAACTGGTGTAAGTCCATGATTTATAGTTTTAAGTAATTAATTTTTTTGTGAAACAAGCAATTAAAAAATCTAGCTTATATGTCTTGAAATGGTTTTATTGTATTTTGAATCATATAGTCTTAATTTTTTACTGCATGCTTTATTTTGCATGAAACCTATATTTAGGCTGTATTATATAGACTTGAGGGACTTACACCATTGTCAATCTGATATTTACAAAGGTTTTATGAAATAAAGTGTCAAGTGGTATTCTGTGAAAGTATTTTACAGAATCTTCTGTAAAATATACATACTTTTAAGTTGAGTATAGTATTTTAATGTTTTAAGCAACAAATTACAAAAGATTAAACCAAAAATAGTTTATTTAAAATCTCTGCTCTTCTCCATTGTTATAGACAAAAATAAAAAATTCTGATGCTGAGTCATCTTCAGGAATATTATTTTCGTCTTCAAAATCCATGGGCAAGGGGCCTATATTTTCTTCATCGCTAGTAGTTGTCAAACTACGGAAAAACCCATGGTGCACAGGAGGGATGAAATGTAGTAGAGCTATCATATCTGTTTTTTTTGTTTATGGACACTGGTCTAACATTAGGATACAACATCTCGTATGGTACATTTTTTAAATTCACTGGTCTTCCTTTCCTTCCTGTTTGAGCGATATTTAATTTTTCGAAATCTATTGACTCTTGGAGAGATTCTTTGTATTTTATGGTGTAAGCATCGTTTTTTTCAATTCTTATCCATTGCATTTTAAGTCAGTTTACAACCAAATTATTTGTATTTTCTTTCTCCTGCTAATATTCTTCTCTAAAGTTTTTGTAGAAAAAAATTCTTTACGATTCATATGGCAAACAATAAATATGTTTTTACGACGGCAAGACATCATTATACCACACCAGTCTTCAAGCAAATACACAATTTTCCCTTTCGCAGCTAATTCCACACATCCGAATTCGGAATCGTTTGGGAGAAACGAATGCCCTGACACTAATTATTTTTGATCAATAATTTCAATGTCTGTTTCTTTACTTTGAACAAATCTCATTAGAGCTAGAGTTGTATTTATGTTACGATTTTGCCCCATGCAGGTGTCACTGTAAATTGTTACTCTTTTCTTATGGCGAGCCTTTAATTCAAATGTTTGATTAAACAAGAAACTAAATCCTGGGAACCTCGCGAAGCTATTGTTTTATCCCAAACATAAAAGTATCCAGTACCTTTTTCAAAGTCGTGCACCCCAAAATTATAGCAATAACAATTCCTCTTGTAATATGCATCACTAACAGTGAGAATAGGAAATGGTAGAGCTTTCTGTAAGTCCATACTGCAAACATAACTGTCTTTGTCATTCTTTTTCGATTTTCCATCTTTATTCATACTGTCTCTGGCAAAGTCAGTTTTTCTGAGGTGCAATTCATGTTCAGTCTTCAACTGTTCTTTTTCTGCATCATTAAGGCCTGGGTTAGAGCATTTCACTTTAAAAATATCACACTTTTTGCAGGTATCCTTTTTAGGTACATAAAAATGTAGATTGAATTTAGTATTAAATACGTATCTGTAGAAATGTTATTTTACTGGACTTTTGCCAGAGGCATTACACTTTTCCACATACAGGCCATACATTTTTGTTATATTCAAGGCATCACACAAATATTTTCTATTGGGATTTTTTTCCCTTGTATAATGGCTCTGGTAACAAGGAAATGATCTGATATGGTCCATTACAAACTGAGTATCTCCATCAGATATTTTTCTGGAGGAACAGCCTTTATGACCTCTCATATCTTCACCAGGGACCTGTCCTTCCAATATCTTCTTAAGAGCCCTGGCAACCCTTCCATCTGATATACCGAGAGTATTTAAAAAGAATTTTTTACATACTGGTACAGAAACACCCTTTTCTGATTTAAATAAATACTTATTGGACCCTCCTCAAACCATACCATTCGCTTTCCTTGATCTTCTTCGTTTTATTCCGTGACGCTGAATAAGACCGCAAATGTAAGCATTTTGCCTTTTAAAATCCCCAATTTTCCAGAAATTTTCAAATGTTAATTTACGTTCATCTTTTGAGAAATTGTCATTGCACTTCAGTTTGCAGCTGCACGATTGTTTAGAAAATATTTTTTCTTTGATAGTTTTTCCACTTTTGTTCACGTATCTCTGACCACTATTCTTAAGTCGTTTGGCTTTTTTTTTTGTTTATGATTCTCGGCGATCAAAAGCCTCTTCGGAGTTTTAGGTATGTTTGAATGTTTGAAAACTTCATTATAATATGTTCGAGTATTATCGGATCTCTCAGAATCTGATGTTAAAGCATAGCTCACAATACTATTATTAGGCCAAGGCCTACCGACATCTTGTCCATCCAAAATAAAATCAGGATCAATGTCAAGATCGTCTGGATCATTTTCAAACTTAGAGCTACTATTTAATACGTCAGATATGTTATTATTCCTAGCGCTTATATTCATTTTAATACTTAAAAAAAAATCTATATTCAAAACAATAGTTTAGGTTATAATTAGGTATTTTTCGATGTCTTATGCTCTAATGTTAAGAAAAACTCTAAAACTAACAACTAAAATAATCAAATATCGTTTAACGATATGAACAATAAATACACTAAATAATAGCAGTAAACAATAACTGTTTCTCTGTTATTGGACTTACACCACTTTCATTCTCGGTTGACAGCTTTTTTTGTTAGTTGCTATAATTGATGCTGCCGAGTGGCTAGTTTTTCAATTATTGATTTACAACATTATCATACTAAATAAAAGAACTCAAAAGGAACTAATTTCTATAACAAACTCAGATTTTAAAATTTTGGACTTTTACCACTTTCATTCTAGGCAGCTCATATGTTCTTAAACAATAATCTTAGTTGGTAGTTTCCTTGTTTGTTTACTTTGCTAGGAGATATCCATGTACTATTCATTATATGTACTTTATGAAGTAAGATTATTACTTCTTATGTTTATATATATATATATATATATATATATATATATATATATATATATATATATATATATATATATATATATATATGTATATATATAAAATACGTTTTTTTTAATAATATAAAACAACAAAGGTTATTCAAAAACAATAATAATTATTAATTTATATCCAAAGCTTTTCGTTGGTAAACAGTACCATCATCATCAGGAATGAAAATTACAATAATCTAAGCTATATATATATACATAGAGAGAGAGAGAGAGAGTGCGAGAGAGACATGTTCATCTATGCAAACAGTTTACTACATGTAGATTCAGGTCAATGCATAAGTAACTTATGACATTACTAGTAAGTAATACAACTCTACACAGCCTTACCTGAGCGTGGTCTATTGTCTAGTCTTATTGCATCTGTTGCTAGTAGATTTACAAAATATCTTCAATTTAAATAAATCTAACAATAATAGTTTGAACGTTTAACGGCTTGACATCCCACTTTAATGGCAGCATATCAATTTCCCACTTCTAGAATAAGGAAATACGAATTGATTGTAAATGAAGCTACGTAACAGTTATTACAGAGATGTGTGCCCGTGTTCCACGGATGGAGTGAACTACTGATTGAACTCCATATATAGACCTATCTCTTATCCATCGAATTGAAATCAAATAACAGAGTGTATGTTTGTTTGTGGTCGTGAAAGGTTAAGTTCAGGAAAAGTTTCATGATTAAGGAATGTTGTGTGTTTTTACGTCCTGTGTTACTTTATATATACCAGATAAGTGCATATGTCTTTATTTATTCTTGTTGGGTTAAATTATTTTGCGTGTGTTTTATTTGATTATTTTATATATTTTGGATGAGTTATAGGATAGTATTATGTAGATTGGTTTGTTTGTTTGTTTATGGGTGTTGTGTTTATTTTCAGGCAGTAATTCGATTAAACAAAAAAGGGGTAGAAAAGATTTTAATGTTTAAAGAAAAAAAGGACGGTAGCAAGTAGCGTACTAACTGAAAGAAAATACGGATATAACATATATTGCTACCCTATATTTCGTGTTTAATCTCCTCTCTCACTCTTACACACTCCAATTGTTCATACTTTCTTGTTTCAATTGAGTTTATGACGAGTGTGTAATAACGTTACTAAAATGGAACAAGTTATTGAACATTAGTTGTAAATTAGGCAGAGAACGTAAAGTTTATTTTACACTGATCAACGCTGCATAATAATATTTAAAATATTTTTGCTAAATCTTGAGTAAGCTAAGGGCAGAGGAGGTCTGTTTGCTGTAGCCAATGTTTGTTGTATAGTTCCCCAACCCTTCCTTTAACATACCTAGCGTTTTGTTTGCTCTCTATCTTTGCTTACATTTACTTAGTTATATTATATCTAGGAAAACATATAACCTGAGAGGTATAAATTGCGATTTATATCTTACTAAATAAGAGTATTAAATCGTCTATTTTGTAAAAGCTATTTAAAGAGGGTTGTTGAATTAATTTTGATTATCTAAAATTTTTACAGTATATAATTGTGTAAAACTTGTGAATTTAGGAAAATATTTGAAACAGACATTACAGAAAATGTGTTTATTATAAGTCAACTTATCTTCTCTCTCTCTCTCTCCCTCTCTTTCTCTCTCTCTCTCCCTCTCTCTCCCCCTATCTCTCTCTCTCTCTCTCTCTCTCTCTCTCTCTCTATATATATATATATATATATATATATATATATATATATATATATATATATATAACCTAATAAAAACATATTTTTGATGATGATTTACTTTATTTTAACACACAACAAATTTTTACTAACGTTTCTATATCTACTAGAATTATAACTATTTGAATTCATTATTATAAATTTATCAAATATTTAAAACTTACAATGTTTGTTCTTAATATTTTTTCCACTCTGAGAATAATATTAATTTCACTGTTTCTTAAGTTGTTACAAAACTGCATTGTTATAGGATATTTAGTCGTGTTATATAGCGTGATTATATTCTTGATATTTAAACAGGTTTCCTATCGATTTCTTTTCATTTAACTATAATACGTCAAGTTGGCAATAATGGTGTATGAGTTATAATGAGAATATTGCACAGTATAGAAATGCTGGCAATAAACCTAAGTGTGGTGGTGTACCCGGAGAGCCTGAGTGTGGTTGGACGATGGACTATGCAGACAGATACCCAAAGACAACCACTTAAAACCCCAATCAGATTTTTAAAATATTGGGGATTTTCAGTAAAAAATGAGCCGGTAAAACCTTACGCTAATTTAAAATTTTCAAGACAATGTTTCAAATAATTTTGTACACTTTGTTGTACATTTTCAAGAAAGGATTGTATGGGTAACGACCTAAAATATTCAAAACGTTGAAAAGGTCAGATTAAGGCCAAGATTCTATTTGCCAAGTTGTATCGTTTATGTGGGTAAATATAACCTCTGTATTACTTAATTAGGGTTGAGGAAACCACGAAAAGGTATTTTAACGACTGAGATAAACTATTTCTACTTTAAATGCATAAAACACCTAATTGTTACTTAACTTTTAATTGAAGTCCAAACAATTCATGTATAAAGACCATTGTATTTAAGCTGCCATTTTTAGAAGTGAATCGTGGTGTGTTTTGCATCATGTTGTGAGGAACAGAAAACCTCTCCTATAAAACACACATCAAACAAATTCGCTCATTCCAAATGTCTGTTGGCACGAGAGTTGATGCGAATGACTTTCATGTAGGAGTTTTTAACGAAGCTCGACCCTTCATCAGAATTTTACTGCGTTTTAAAGCGTTTGTATTATTTTATTTGTGACAGACAGATATATTTCCTTAAATCATCATTTACAAATATTGTTTATTATTGAATTATTCGAATATTTTAACTATATAATCTTTCTATATTTGAATTCTAAATAAAAAACTCTATCTTCAGTTCAACTACTCTTTGACCTTAGCTTGTGAGGGTATGGTTAAACAATTAAAAGACATAAAAAACTCACAAATTAAAAATTTATTGACACGTTTCAATGGCATATTCAATGATGAGGATGACTTTTATTTGTTTTAACTATATTCATATATATATATATATATATATATATATATATATATATATATATATATATGTGTGTGTAATGATTTCTTGAGCAACTGTAGCCAATGTTATAATATTTTATATAACAAACCCAATAAGCACTAAATAACTTTATTTAATCACTTGATGTACATTTCGATTACCAGGTTACCATCTTCAGAAGAACTAGTAAAATATATATATATATATATATATATATATATATATATATATATATGTGTGTGTGTGTGTGTGTGTGTGTTACGTTGTAAATTAAATTGATTTTGTTCAGTACTTCTGAAGATGGTTACCTGGTAACCGAAATATACATTAAGTGATTAAATAAATTTATTTTGTGGTTATTGGGTTCGTTATTTAAAATATTATATATTCAGATATGCCTGAGATGGTTTTAAATATATTATAATAAAATTTTTAAGATATAGTAGTTTAATGCTTCATACGAAACTGTTAGTTTCACTCTTGAAATCATCATGTTAGTAACCCGCAAAATCATACTTATTGTGTTGTTTTACAATTGCTGTCAATCTTAGGTTTTAATAATTCCTCCAAACGGTTACTTGAAGTTACTGATTTCTACTAATTAAACGTAAATTCCTTATTAAATTTCTTTATAATAATAATTTTAGACTTTTGAGAATCAAAAGTGTCTTTGACCTTTTGAATCAAAAATATTATAGCATTTACAAATGATAGAAACATTATAAACTATTTCTCAATTTAAAAAAGTTCCTTATTGATTTGTTTTCATTATTCCATAATGCATTATATATGTTACCTTTCATTGTTTTATCCACATACTTAACTTCATAAATTTTACAGCCTTTAAAAATAAGGGTAACCGTAATTTACACATACCTTAATAACATTTTATAAAAACACCATTTTAAGAAATAAATTTCATTTAATTATTTAATTTAATATCATCAGATGCACTTTTCCAGATTCTTATCAATTTTTGAAATATGTGAAATATATAGTTTTATACTGATTTGATTTGATTTATCCAATGCCTGCCCTTGGCATTAAGCCATTCGGCAACGAGCCTCCCGATACTGCTTAGACGCGGTTGCTCGATCTGCTTGCAAAACCTGACACAAGGGGTCTCAATCCATCCGACCATTTTGACAAAGTGGGCAGGTGTCGGTGTTTTCCAGGCCTATGCGATGCAGGTGACCGTGAAGACAGTCCTGTCAAGTGCACAAGCGAAACTCTGCCACAGTTCTCGCTTTTGGCTGAATGTTAGCAAAAAAGAGCTCTCACCTTTTGTCTTTACAGTCATCTTAATAGAAAACCTTCACTAGCGCTCCAATCTTAGCCAAACCTTATTTCAAATCTAGAATAATTTTTAACTGAACCATTGAAAGCATTTCCATATCACTCTCAAGAGCTTAAGGATTAAAATACAAATTTAACAGATTGCTAGTGTTTGTTCCTGTATAGGATGATGTTGAATATCAATATGTCTTGTAATTATATTTTATGGAAAGGTTAAAGCACTTTTTATATAAATGTTACATCTTTTTTTATCTCTACAAGTTTCCTAGTTTTATAGTTTTCAAATTCACACTAATTATACGATTATACATAGAAAGCCATGTGGTTTTCTCCCACTGTGGTTTCGCTGAATTTAAGTATTATTATTTTTCTCAAATGGAAGAGCATTGTGATCAACCGAAATAAAATTGTTCAAAGTGTTTTCATTTTAATTTTTTATTGTTGAAAGTTTTTATAGGTGATCAATAAAATAGAATGTAATTTAGACTAAATAAATATATATTTATTTACATATTTTTATTATGATAATTAGTTAGACATTCAACATTAAATTCTAAAAGCGTTCAAACATTGTTTTAAATAAATTCTAATAATAACTAAGCACTACGCTCAGAGTCTATATATACTTAACACGCACTAAACTCTCACATTGTCACTAAAAGTTCTATTAACTTCACTACACTACCTCTGTTCAAGCATACAAATCTTATTCCGCTTCTAGCAATTTCTCGGAAACTCTAGCCGCTTCTTTTCAAAATCGTTCTACGTTTTAAAGAGTAAAGTCCGGTTGTCAGGTATAAAAAATATAAAAGGACTGTTATATTAGTCAAGCTGTGAGCCTTAAATCACTGGTGTTGTTTTACTACAAATATAAAAACAAAAATCCAAATTTATGTACTCATACCTAACTCAAAACTGAGTTAAATAGAAAGAAGTGTTAAATAAGTTGTAAATAATACATGTTAAGAGCAGTAATGTATTGTTTTATAATATTATTTTATTGCTTAGTATGATCTTTACAAAATATATCACTGAGAGCTATGAAGAGATAATAATTACGAGAGAACTAGGAGAATGGTTTGCCTAATCTTTAATAACGGATACAAATAGTAGCCTCAACTATAATTATTGCTTCCTCTCCAATAAACCGCCTGATTATGAGGATGACTGGGTATTGTTCCTTGTATAAATAGCAAATCCAGGATTTCCAGTATCTTGTAGGTCACGGAAATGTGTTTATATTTTATAATTTTGCTTAGCGTATTAAAGTGAAGAATGGAAGAGAAAATAGCACCTTGTGAAATAGCGTTTAAACATCATAAAAATGGAAGAGATGGAAATAACCGTTCTCGATTAGTTTGGTCCGTAACATATTTAAACACAGCATTCCTAGAATAACAGTACGTTAGTTATTTTGGCCAGAATGTTTAACCTCGTACCCAATAATAATATATCGAGACTAAACATGGTCAGTGACTGATTACATAAGTGAACTTTGATTAGAATAATATCCTAGGAACTGTTCAACAAATTTGGCTACTATTCTTGGTACTTGAAAACTGCTGAAACTCCTATATGATCGCCTTAAATAATTATTTAAATATACAAATTTCTAACGGGGCATTCGTTTTTAGTATGTAAGACCATTCACCATATATTTTTAAATATTCTTTGACCTAAATGTTTTTTAGGGTAAATGCAACACATTGTCGTCATGGATTGCGACGATAAAATCATCCATCAACGACAACACACCATCTATCAATGCAGTTACCCGTTTTCTGTTAATTTAAAGAAGGCTCATTAAAGATAGGTTTCTCTATACTGCCGTCTCAAATATAACTTCCGAAGGGTGCTCTATTTCTCATTCGGCACCCTTTGTGCTCTATAGACATTGTAATGCTCCAAAATGTAAATCTGTGTATGTAAACGTAAAGGGATTGGAACGGCGCGATATAGGCAATCGACACCCTCGTTAATACACAACATCAAAGCTAAGCTATCATGGACTACAGTGGCCATTAGACATTAGGGTGGGGAGCGCTAGGAGCTACGTTAGCATACAACTTGTTCAAACTACTAAAAATTGTTAATTGGAGAATAGCTCTATCTAAACGTTCCTGCGTTAAAATCTCAAATATACAGTTTATTGATGTATCAAAATAGTTTAATTAAACTTAGAGTAAAAATTACCAGTCATTTAAAAAAAAGTTTTTAAAGTAAATTTATACTTAAATCAACAAAGAAAAATTTTATTTGAGTTTCTTTTTATTTTAAATTTACAATCAATATCAATATATATATATATATATATATATATATATATATATATATATATATATATATGTCAGAATAACAATTCTAGTGGCAAAATAGAAAGGGAATTTCCTTGCATTTTTCCATTTTCATTTCTTTATATAGTGTTGGAATATTATTTTTTACTATATATACGCTGTATTTTCTTATTTTCGTCGTTTGCATTGTATTGTAATTTCTTTTCGCTTTACTTTCCCATTGTTCGTTTGTGAAACAAGGTACGATAGCGTTAATCTAGTTTGCTTGTTTATTTTATTATTTTCATTAATTTTTAATCATAAAGCATTATTTATGATATTGTGTGGTAACCATGTGGATACTTTAAGGGTATGTAATACAGGTTTCAACCACAACCAGTTTGGGGGAAAAGAAAAAATTCATGTACTTCTTTGAGAAGTACATTTCTAGCTATAGCAAAGCTGGCGCTCTGCCCATTCGCTAGACTTTGAACATAAAGGTATTCAGTTCAAATACCACCTAAACCCCATAAATTTGTTTTTAATAAATTATTCAGTAAATATTTTGTAAAACTACATTAACATCAATTGCTATCCCCTATAAGTTAAAGAAAGTATATAATTGGACTTGGTTGAATTTTTAAAAACTGTATTTTATAAAGATTGAAAATTTATACGAGACATATAACAGGAGAGAGTGGGCTAATAGAGGGAATGTAGCAAAATGACATATGTTGGTTATTTTAAAAACTAGGTAGACTTTAAAGGTTTATTAGAAAATATACACTGAATGTTCAAAACCATCTCTAAAATCCTAATGTGTTTGTTTTTGTTTAGATTAAATTTCTCTATTCTATGCATTGCTTTTATTTATGTTTATTAAGTTTAAATGTTCTACTGAAAAAAAGGGTAAAGTTTGTGTTCTAATTAATATATATTAAATTCAGTACAAAAATAAATAGAATTTTAAACAAGATATTCGCAGGATCTAACATAATGTTGACAATAAAATTATAAATAAAACATTATCAGAATGAAAATATCTGACACATTAGTTACTTCAAAATTGAATGTACAAAATAAATAAAATTTTAAACTGCTTAATTGCAGGATTTAACAATATGTTTTAAAAAAAAGTAAATAAACAATTATTATCAAAACGTAAAATATGTCACAGATGAATTACTTTGAAAATTGAATAACTTAACCCCTAATACAGAATAACTACAAACAATCCCTGATAAAACTATAATAATAATAATAATACTAGGTATTAGTAACATTATACCCAAACCAAAAGTCTGCAAAAGTCATATTTATTTACGTTGGGCGTTTGTGGAGTAAAAACTAGAACGAGGAATTTAGAATAAGAAATTTTGTGAACTTCATTAATTTATTTAAATAGCAAATTTTTTAATTAAGAAATACCTTTATAATGAAATGTTATAAAGAAATAGTTCTACGTTCTATGAGGATTTATGTCATATTATGCAAATGAAATTGGCTATCCACCTTTATGAAAAAAGCTCAGCTAACTACTTGATCTACAACCTCAAACTATATGTAAAACAAAAAGCGAAAATCGATTAAATATGACAATGAAATATTTGTCAAAAATATTACTTTTAAAATGATAAAATTAATGCCTTATATATATTATGTATTATATTAATAATATATTATGTTACATATCATAATATTAGTATAAACAACTATATTAAATTTCACACAAATAAAATGATTTACTAGACCACCAGCCCTTTTATAACATATATTTTGCTAATTAAATCACACTGAATCACTGTAGTCTATATAAATGAACAATTGGCACTTTAATTGAGTGACGTAATGTATCCAGCTTGTCCGTACCAAAGTCCTTACTCGTGTTTGTTACAATGGCTCCACCCTTTTCCATTATCGAATGAATACTGGATTTTACGAGGATTAAGTGATATTTCAATTGGCCTAAAACACAGTGCATTTAGGACGAAGCTATTCTTGTGGAAAGCGATGCAGGTTCAGGCAATCATGGAGAAGGCAAAATCCCAACTTTAACCCATTTAACTTGTGCAATAATGTTTGACGAAATCAAGCACATCCATTACGTTGGCAAGCAAAGCCATGATCTATTATTTGTTACAACCACTTCTGTTTCATACGCGACTTTATTAATATTAGTGTTTTGCTTTAACTAAAAACTTATTAAATAAAATGGTTTTCTGCCCCAAATAAATACAACACAATAGGTTTTCTTTTCAAATTGAAAAATAATGTTGTAAATACTTATTTTCTAATTCATATTAAAAATTCAATTGTTTCCTCAATAACAATAATAACTGTGGAGATATTATTTTGCTAACAAATCAACTAAATTTATACAGTTTCTCTAAACATTCATTTGTTTTTTGCAAGTGATAATTTATTTGATATAAATATATGCATTTTTCTTGTCTTTAAACAGATTCGCCGTATAATTATAATAATTTATTATATTTTTTTGTTTCATTTATTGAACATTTTATTGCTCTTCTTTTCAGGTTTTTTAATATTTATTTTGTTTTATAATTGGTATAACATTTAATTTATTAAATAAGTTTTTTTCATATAAGGTTGTCGTGCATCCTTTATTTTAAATTATCAATTTGTTTCGCAATACGTTATGAGGACGTTTTGACCAAGTTTTGCGACACCAAGTAAACATTTGCTATCAACCCTACACCATTGGTTTACCTTCTGTCTATCAATGCTGTTTATATTGACCGAACATTGTAGTAAAATATATTGTTAGTGATTAATACATCCTTCTCTCCTTTACACCACTATCGAACAATTTACGTGATTAAACATACGTTTAAAAAAAATTCAAACACAGCTGTAAGTCAAAGCTGTTAGTAAAACTGTAACACAGCTGTTAGTAAAAAAAATCCGAACGTTAGCCGCGCGTTAGAATCTCCACGTTTTTGGTGACGTAATATGAAGAGATGTTTTAATGCAGTCAAGTCTATAATACGGCTGAACAAGTATCCACACTAATAACTAATTATGGAAAGGCTATTTCAGTCAAGGATTAGGAAAAAACACATCATATAAGGCCAGTCCGTTTGTGGGCAATATTTCTTGCCCTCATTGTGTAAAGTACAATGCAAATTTAACTGAACGTCAAATAGATTTCCGCTCTGAGTCACAGAGTGTGACTCATTTACATATTTATAAAGTGGTCCCAAGCTTCGTTGTCCCTCGAACGTTGGGCAAAAACATTGCGAAACTTCTTGAATCGGCGTATTATGCTACATAATAGCTGCGTGTTACATAAAACTACCACGGACACGTAACTAATAGAGTAATTTGTTGCCTGTTCTTGCAGTATTATGTCCTCAGCTGAAGATGCCAATGCATTTGCTATTATAACGCTACGATGGCCAGCAATACGACCGATCAATAGGCTATATATTTTATGCGTTCTCTTATACAACTCCACCTCTGGTGTCCCCACACACAACTCATTTTACAAAATGAGTAATATACATATATATATAAATAAATATATATATATATATATATATATATATATATATATATATATATATATATATGAGCAAGTTCAAAGTTGAAAGTTCACACTTTACATAATCCTCATAATGATAAATGATAGTATATAATGAATACACATGATAATATTTGGAGAATGTATTACTTGTGTCATTGAAATTGGGAAAACGTTGTTTATTTTAAAAATGTATTATATGTATATCTATTACATATATGTGAATGTATTATATGTAAACTATGTATACCTATTTATTAGTAAGATATTTTTATGTTATTAAAAAAGTCTTTTTCTTATGAAATTTAATAATATTTTAAAAGCATAGTGGTCTATTTGAAACACGACGAAATATGAGAAATTGAGTTTTACATGAACGTAATATTATAAAATGATTATTTAAGTACTTATCCTTTTTACTAAAATATGGATAAAGAGGTCTATTTTGTTGGATCTACTTATATATATATATATATATATATATATGAATGCGTGTGTATTTGTATTCACTTATCCAACAAGAGTGCCTGAAATGTAGTCTAATGTACATGAATTCGAACCAAGAGGAAGAGTACGGCTATATTATCTAGTAGCGATGTTTTGAATCTATCACCGCAGAAGGATTATCAACCGCGTAGTGCTAAAATATTGCAAAAGTTTGTTCTTCTAAGCTAAAATGTTTCCATTCAAGCAATAAATTTTCATTCGCGGATTCACCTAACAATCTCATTCCAAGGCAGTTTCGTTCTAACTCAGGAATGACCGTGCATCTGTTACTGCCTGTTTCGTGAACCTTCTTTATTTGTTGCACAGCTATCATATTTAGGTTTAAAATTGACGAAATGTCAACAAGGTAACTTCCACAATCCAAAGACAAATTTGCTGATCTCAGATACTTATGGGATGCTTTGGAAATGAACTGCTCTAAATATTGTTGCAGCTGTGTAACTGTTGGTGAGACGTATTACAGTGTCTCCGAACGCAGCTGTTTTCGAATGAACCCTTCATCATAAATGTACTAAATATAGTGTTATTCTTCGCGAACATTAGTAGGGGAACCATGGGCATGAGAAAAGATTTACCTCTTCCAGTGCTGTATTTAGTCAGACTTTCATATACTTATATAGGAAGTAGCACAAACGTCACATGGGAGAACTGATTTTCGCCACCTTGACAAAAATATACATTTGTCTGTACCCTCCAATAAAACATGCCTGAATTTTCACCAACACACCAGTTAACAAGACCTATTTTAGAAACCTCGTCGATAAAATGATTATTTCTCTTACGTCTAAAAAACAAAAAAAGGCTGCTACTTCCATAAGTTCACTCAATAGAGGAAGTGAATTAAAATGATATAAAACAGAAATAGTCAAATATTATAACTTGATCAAAGGTAGTGTAAAAGTGTTAGACCATCATATATCATTGTAAAATAACAAGAAACATAATCTTGCATATGGTCTAAGAGGTATATGTATGACTTCCTCGGCATCTCTACAATACACTCGATTGCTGCTCATAAATTAAATTCAAACAAAGATTCGTTTTAAGGCTTTACTCACCTGACCGTTTATAAAAGATTCTGGTCTGAATAGAATGATTTTTTTTTTACATTTGTAAATGTAAATGAAAGGTATATGTGTATTTTGTTAATAAAAAATAAGAGAAGAAAGACAGAGGATGGGAGAGAGAACCAGTAGGGGTAAAAAGACAAATGGGGAAAGACCGAGAGCTAGCTAGAGAGGAAGAAACAGAGAGATAGTCATAGCCGAATAGTGATAAAGACAATGAAGATAAGAACCAAAGGATAGAAGAGATAGGTAGAAACTGGAAAAGAAAGCCTTAGAAGAGACAGACAAAAGGTGAGAGTGAGCTAGATGGAAACAGAGCCTGAGACGGAGAGAGAGTAATAGAGCTAGCAGAAGAGAAGGAGTGATATAATTATATTAAAGTGAAATAAAAGATATGCCTTACGACGCCCTAGATATTTAAAATTTTCTTTATAACTCCTCCAAAAATATAAAGCAATTTGTCTGCTTATAAACAATCTAACCTTGATGAAGTAAATATAAATTGCAAAACATGTTGGAGGCCTGATGTAAATATATATATATATATATATATATATATATATATATATATATATATATATATATATGTATATATATATATATATATATATATATATATATATATATATATATATATATGTATAAATGTTTTAAAATGCAATCATTTCAAATAATTTCATCGATTCTTTTAAAAATCAACAGCTTGTTGATACACTTTCATAAACAGACGTTGCCTGGCAATAGAATTGACGACAATTATATCTTGTTAGGTCGTATTGTTTAGATAAATGCTTCTAATTACGCCATTTCTCTAAAAGTAAATTAAGTTTTGTCCTTCTGTCTAATGGACTATTACTTCTTACTGTTATTCTCAAACACATTTATAGTTTCTTTTAACTTTATTGAATGATGTCTTTATTTACCCCTTTCTTCTATAGAATTACTACGTCTATATAACAAGACTTTTACTTACGTCACGGTTGCTGTCGTTGTGTGGACTACCTTCTCTCCTTGTACGCAGGACAAGCTACAGTAGACGCGAGTGTATTGGGTCTCCGCAATACTAATGTTAATTTCTAAACCTATACGAAAGAAATAAAAGTGTAAGCATCGAATCATAAATGTTTTCATAGGTTTTTTTTCAAATGCATTTTAACTTTACTTAATTTATTTACATTTAAATGTTGATAGTTTTGCACCGTGAAACAATGCATCACCACGGTTACGCTGAAGCAATAAAGAACGAGACCAGAATAATGCACTTGTATAAAAGCATTTGGGGGAATTGTGTGTAATAAACCGAATACCACACAACAATTAATTGAATGCAGTAAGAATAAAATTAAAACCTTAATATAGTGACAACAATAAACATTATTGACCGTGCAACACTTGTTGCTAACGCCTATAGTTAACTAACGCTAATTCGTTTCGTAGCAGCTTTCAATATTAGGTCAAAGATTTAGTTAACTTCGCCAATTACGATAGGAAAAGAAAACAATAAAAATTACCATAATGACAGTGTAATTGATGACTGGACGCCAGTTGCGAACCTGTGACGCCACCTTTTGCCTCTTGATATAATTCATTTAACAAAATATTCCTAAATAGGAAACACTAGTTTTTTAAAATAATTTCAGGTCATATCGTACGAAAAAGGAGTAAAACAATTTTCTCTCAAGTCAAAGTATTATAATAATGTTTCTTTTGTTAAATATTGTTTTTGAACTAGGAGTATTGAGGTAGCTAATTTTAAATCTCTTATATTAGGCATATTAGCAAAACTACTTTTAAAATACATTGTTAAGAGATTCTTTAAAGTAATACTGGTTAATTTAGTAGAAAATATTACAAAATTTCACTCGTCTGTATAACCTGAACATTAACAGTCCTCAGTGGCTCCTCAGCATAAGGGAGTTTGGCCAAACCATGTATATATGTTGTATTGGAAACATTTAATATCATACATTATCTAAACGAAAAATAAAATATTATTTCGAAATAAATAGAGGTTACCGTGTTATTATTGCATTAAAATAATAATCCCATTTTGTCCCATTGTCAGAGGTAAGTAGTCACAGAGAGGGAAATGCACCACCTTATCCCCCATTAACCTTCCAGTTTGACTAAAGTGACGTCGTTCTCGTGCAGTCTAAGAAATATTCCCAAAGTTAAGACGTGTTGCAGATATTCTGGCGATACTAAACCCAACAGGCAAATTAGACAAAGGGAAATGCACATCTGTAATGATTGTAGGTAATGTGGGGCCTAACTTTAGGAGACTTTGCTTAGAGTAATCGTTGTGTACTTACTTTGTGCCAAGCCAGCTGTCGATTTAAACCCGAGAGAACCCAACAGACGTTGCCGACAGGTGTTGTCTTGAAACGTATTTGCCCGCGGCGTCTGTCTTTTAGCAATTAAAACTTTCTCAAAGTAACTTCAACAATATACAGCAAACGCATATTTATTGCGTAACTGTCTAATAGCGGGTAGGTTTCAGGTATTTATAGAGTAAATTAATGTAACTCACAGAAAGCGGTCAGAACTCAGTGATAATAATGTTTATGTACGACATTTTATACCTGGATTTTAAGGTGAAATTTAATCAACCCTGCATTGATCAAAGCATGTTAAATTGAATTAATATTTAATTATACTAAACTGTTTTAAAGTAATATTTAGCAAACATAAACAGGAAATATTTTGTGATTTTTCGAAGTGACTTAACAACATTATTTTGTAACACAATTGTATAACGTGATTTTGTAACATAATTGTATAACAGGATTTTGTAACACAATTATATAACGGGATTTTGTAACACAATTGTATAACGGGATTTTGTAACACAATTGTATAACGTGATTTTGTAACACAATTGTATAACAGGATTTTGTAACACAATTGTATAATGTGATTTTGTAACACAATTGTATAATGTGATTTTGTAACACAATTGTATAACGTGATTTTGTAACACAATTGTATAACGGGATTTTGTAACACAATTGTATAACGTGATTTTGTAACACAATTGTATAACGGGATTTTGTAACACAATTGTATAACGTGATTTTGAATTGATATTAAATCATTATTACATTTATCAAAGAAAGTTGTATTGAACATAAAAACGTAATATTCATACTAAATCATAAGTAAATAATAATATTAAATAAGTAACTCAAAAATATATAGTTTACATTGGATTTATATGATTAATTATGAATACTATTAACATTATTAGCAATTAAATTACCATTTAATACACTATATACTATACAAGAGCACATGAACTATTTATTGCGTTGGTATTTCTATTTTCCTACACTTCTACACATATTTAATAAAACGAACTGTTTTGTTTTCTGACACCTTTCCAAGTAGAATATTTTTCAGTTGTGTTAACTTGAAAGTAACAAGACACATAATAATTTTCAACTATTTATATGAGAAAAATTGATTAATTAACTACCCCTTAGTAAACTGTCACAACGAAAACACATATTATATTTCCGCCTCTAATTTCCCTAGAGGTGTAATTTCTACTGAAAATTAAGCTTTCTCCATCAGTATTCGTCAAAAGTTTATTCTGGAAATATTAAAGTTGACTAAAGTAAGGGCCGAAAGTTGCAGTTTGTATTTATTCATTGTTTTCTCGTTCATACTATATTTTTTTCAGTTCCTTTTTTTAGAGTTATTGCTACTTGTAGAACGATGTTTTTTCAACCTGCTGACGTAATAGTTCATTGTTTTTGTGGTTGGTGGATAATGATTAATATTTCCATGAGTTGAAATATGAGCACATCTTTCCATATCTTACAATGCTAGTTACAATAATAATTAAATAAATACTGATGATAATGACTTGGTCATTGATACGCGTATGAGTAAATAAATGATTAATTTGTGAGTTTTGTGTATGATTTTATTTGTTTCTAACATAACCTCACAAGCTAAGTTCAAAGAATATTTGTTTAAAAAAATACAGTTTACGTGATCAAAATAATTTTGGGAAATCTTATTCAAACTATGAATAATTTTTATATACAGTAGTAGTATAATATAAGGTACACCTATTGTTATAATTTAGTTATTTTAATATAAATCATTTTATTTATTTTGTATGATTTTTAAACTTCAATAGAGAATCGTCGATCCAAATAAAATTACAATATATATTATTTGTGATTTGTTTAAAGAATCAAACATTTATAAAGTCGATTGTTAGTCGTTACTTCTTAATTGGATTTCTACTGGCAACGGTTGGAAACGTGCAACAATATATGCTGCCTCCGGGCCGCTATTAAAAACCACGCCCTATCGGTTTTGCATGAACGGTTCATTTAGAATGTCGTTCCTTCCTGAAATGGAACGGGCGTTACTTCCTTCCATTGGCACGCACCTCTCGCTTATCTACAGTAGCCAATGAAACACAATGCTCAACAAGAAAAAGTATGTGGCATACAAAAAATGGATAGCATTTGATTCACCTTCCACCCTATATGAAATCTTCTGTCACGTAAATCGTACCAAACTTTAAAAATTTAACAAAAAATATAAGAGATTGCACATTTTGAAAATACGTATTGTAATTATGTGGGAGATTTATTATATGCAGGTATAATCATATGTTCAAGTCGATAATGTTGTTTTATGCACAAGGACAACTAATAAAATATATAGTCATTTTAAAATGGATTAGTACGCATACGTGTTTGTTTGTGTGTGTGCGGGCGTACGTAAAAAAATTTAAATTTCCTGAAATGGAACGGGCGTTACTTCCTTCCATTGGCACGCACCTCTCGCTTATCTACAGTTGCCAATGAATCACAATGATCAACAAGAAAAAGTATCTGGCATAACAAAAAGTGGATAGCAATAGATTCACACTCTATATGTAAACTTCTGTCACGAAAATCCTAAGACACTTTAAAAATTTAACACAAATTGTAAGAGACTGCACATTTTGAAATAAAATACACATTTTATGTATTCAGGATATTTAATATATGGAGATGTAATCATATTTACAAGTCGTATATGTTATTTAATAAAAGAATAACTATTATACTATATAGTTAATTTAAAATTGATTAGAATGCATATGTGCATGTTTGTTTGTTTGTGTGTGTGTGTGTGTATGTTGATGGTGAGAGTGTGTGTGTACGTTCGTCTGGGCGTTTGTGTGCGCGCGCGCGAGTGTGTGTGTGTGTGTGTCAATGCGAGAAGCTAAGGTAACATAATTGAGCCACGTGTTTTGGAAGAATCAATAAAACAATGACTAGAAGATACAGGTGTCCGTTGCAGCACATAAATACAGGTCCTAAATCTGTCTCTGAGATAATAATTTGTAGTGTGCAATCAAACCATACAAATATAAGTTGTAGGCGTTTATGATATTTCTAAATATTATAATATTTATAAAAGATACAATTCATAAAGACAAATCGATCCTATAATTTTAGATAGTAAATAAGACATTTTGGATGTAGACATTTCTAACTTGTTGAAACTTAGATTTGGAAAATAGTTTGCTTTGATCTAGTAATAAAAGTTATAGAATTTGTAGTTTTGTTATGTTTGTTAACAGTCATGATGTAGCTTGGTTTATTTAGAATAAGCTGCAGATTGTTTGTGGAATTGTAGAACAATCCTGTTTAAATATATTAAATGTAGACGGACGGATAATCTTCCATAAACAATACAGGTGCAGATTGTGAGATTTATCGAGAACATTCGCCTAACTATGGTAAATGCCAGGAGAATGGAAAATGGCTACTGCCATGAATAGATTTCATAGTATAAGTTTTGGTTGTGTGAAATTAGATATTCCAATTTCGATTAGCAATATTTAAAACATTACATGTTCGCCATAAAATGAAATGTGTACGGTATGCATTATGTAGGCCTACTAAAATTATTCTTTTATAACTAAATAAAAATTGTATGACAAAATATACAACAGACTTTATAAACATTTTATAGAAATATATTTCAACGTAACAAGCATACTATAAAGTATATTTTCACTGCGAACAAGAACGAAAAGTAAATAAAAAAGAGTTTCAGGTGAACACAAACAAAAATGAAGAAGATATCATGTTATATATTAGTTTGTTGATCTTGATGTTTTTTTTTTAGTTAATCGCGCCCCAAACAGTTGTTTTTGTTATTACAGATAAAACATAGTCTCTTAGACTTTCGTCGTGAAGGAAAAAGTATAGATTATATTGATAACTAACCAGAAGTAGTATTCAATTTCCTAGACGATGGTTATACATAGAAAGCATATAAAAATAATTATCTAGAACCCGAAATATGTAACGGTCACATCCAATGAAGTTGAAATATCGAGCATGTTTAATCGCGTATCAAAAGGCCATCGATATAATACTTCCATACCTTAAACCCAGGTATGCCGTACAAAATTAGCAGACGCCAGCATTTTTAAGTGAAAACATTTATATCGCCGCCTACAAAGACTTATTGGATGAAGATAAACATACAATTTCAGATCTGTATTATTCCCATAAAGTTACGCTGAGTCACCTAAAGGGGGATTAAATGATAAGATATGATTTCATGCCCCAGCTGATTTTGTGTTATAGGTTATGTTGTACAACAGCTGTTGTACACTTAGGTTAGGTTACTTTATTTATTGAAAATTTTTAAAGGAAAGGTTGTTATTAAAAAGTTTTGATCTGTAATTAATATAATAATTTATTCACATTTTCATAAATTTCAATGTGAAGAATTCAATATAAAATAATAATAGGTTGTATATTTGTATTCAAAATTTTAAAATGAAAACTTTCCTATGCACATGTGATACTTTTTCAAAAATTCTATTCAGTTAACATGCATTACCTCTTTTACTACCTACATTAACTGCAATAAATATTAGTGTTTACTAAATACATTCCTCAAAGATATACATGATGAATGAAAATTTAAAAATTCATGTTTTTGTAGATTTTAATTCAAAATTTTGCAAAACTAATAGCTCAAATTGGTTATTCGTTGTTACAAAAGTTGGTATTAAATGTAAACAATTTGTGCTATTGTTCTTTATTATAACAAATATTCTGAACATTTCTCTAAACGCGAAGTTGAAGGTTTTTCTCAATTTAATATTTCTATTGACGTCATATACAAGTTTTCATTTTCGTCCGCACCCCCCCCCCAGAACCAATTTTTTTTAAAAATAACACATCGTACCTCTGACGTCATGTATAGAGAGATATCACCCAATTTCGTTTGCTAAGAGCCTGTTTAGCTGTAACTTGAAATGAGGTCCTTACACCCGCAACACGTATAGTTCAAAGATAGTATTAAATGTCTTTTGTTGTGCTCTTTAGTTGTCCAAACTATATTTTAGTGCGCTTCATTGACATGAGAACCTTCCGCACTTGTACTAAGCGTTTCTCATTAAAATGGTTTCCTTTTGTCCTATTATAATATATTTCTATAATTCCTTGTATATAATTTCACGCACCTATATTGTAATGCTAAAGCTAAAACTAAAACAGAAGTTAAACGAACTTGTGAGTATATGTAGTCAACTATTTACAGAATTAACCACACAATAAAATATCTTGATTCGTTAAAAGTGATTTAGTAACATGCCGTAATTGTTGGGGATTAGGTAACCTTTTAAGGCCGATAAAATATATAAACAAAAGGTAGTTACATTCCAAGGGTTTTAAAACGTGCTTTAATCACTGATGATGACTTGCTAACTGAAACCTGTCACCAGTACATATATTACACTAAAAAAAATACTTGTACACTAATTACAATAATTTACCATTTATAAAACTCAGTAAAATTTCCTCAAAAAATTTGATGCAATAACACACCAAAGTAGTGAAAGCCATAAAATCATCTAAATAGAATTAAGATTCAACAACACTTAGAGAACACTAATATTGACATAAAGAACATTAAAAGCAGCCTAATATTGTCTTCAAATTTTACGTTGCAATATTTTAAAAAAATATCTTTGACCCGATGACAAACGTTTTCTCACATATTTAATACTTGACTCGAGAATTTAAATAAACATGAATTGAAAAGACAGATACAATTTATTGATTTTAAAACGTATTTCTAATCACTGATAACGTCTTGCTAACTGAAACCCATTTCAATTTTTATTCGCACGTGTTGTACTAAGTTTGTCTTAAACACTCGAGTATTTAAGTTCTATCCCTGAGATGGAAACTTTCATTGCACTATGGAGATCCAACACATAAACTGTGTCAGTATTGCAAACTAAAATCGAATCCAATTACACAGCTAGAAACAGTACTAATTTAAAGTTGTAGCGCTAATTTATGGAGCGAATAACGGCAAAACTTGTTCCTTAGTGTCGATGAAGTGAAACTAGATTATAACAAAAGCCGAGTTCTGAAACCATCCATATATTTCTCATTACATGCTCTAAGGATTGTTCAGATGGAAATTGAAACTGTAAAATAATGATCATGGAAATACATTCAATATAGAGATATCTATATTCCAGATGGAATTTAAACTTAGAAATGTTCATTTATGCTCATAATATTATATAAAATAATATAAAAGGCAGAAACACGAACTAGGGCGAACTATACAATATTTTACTCCATTGTGGTGTTTAAGTAATAA
The DNA here is from genome assembly GCA_036971475.1 of Prosapia bicincta. Lineage (NCBI taxonomy): Eukaryota > Metazoa > Arthropoda > Insecta > Hemiptera > Cercopidae > Prosapia > Prosapia bicincta. Next base: position 809,094 of record JBAIZL010000059.1, read on the forward strand.
GTAATAATGATGGTTATTCATAATTATACTTTTATATGAAATGGATCAAATAATGTGTGCATTATAATACATCCTGGAAGCTTTGTATTTATTAGTTCCTCAAAAACACGGTGGCAGCGTTTCGAGTTACTTTACGATGGTATCACTTTGAACTAGGCCTTAGCATGTAATATATAATTTATTGCATTTAAAACGAATTATGTTGTTTATTTGCTGTTCTGGAAAGTGTCGCATGCCATCTAGATAGATATTTTTCAATAAAATTATTTTATAACCTGTCTCAAGTTATATTTTTGTCAGCAACAAAAATAAGAGTTTTATCGTTAAAAAGTTATTTTTCTAGTTAATGTAATCGTATACATAATAAATATATATATATATATATATATATATATATATATGTGTATATAATATGTTTTCTTGTTTCATATTCTGAACCAACATAGGTTATTCAAATACAAGAATATATATTAATTAATATTCAAAGCTTTTCGTTGGTAAACAGTACCAACATCATCAGGAATGAATAATACATTAATGCAAGATATAGGCCTAAAACATATGTTTTAGGCCTATAGCTTTTAAGCGTTTAGAGAAAAAACTCTATTTACATCAATTGCTATTCCCTGTACTTTACAAAAATATATTTGAACTTGATTGGATGAATATTAAAAAAATTTATTAACCATTGAAACTTTTTACAACATATATAACAGGAGAGTGAGCTAATAGAAGGAATTTAGAAAGTAGTGCTTAATTTTATTTTTAATTCATTTTTTCTTTAAAAAAATGTCATAATTATCTAATAGTGTAAATGTAAGTTCCTAAACAAAAGTACTCATACAATTTGAGGTTCTTCGTGTTACAATTTATGTCTAAGTTTTGCGACAATCGCTCGCGTTCTTCCCTTCTCTAGTATTAGAAAGCAATAGCCATAAACGTACTGTATAAAGTTCAAATCCTTTTATACTGTATACGGCTTTATGTTGTCTTCAGTATTCAGTTAAGCCATGTCAAATCTATTATGTACTTTCAAGGAAGGTACCTTTCTCATTATATACGTTTTACGTAATCCTTTGTATGTAAAATATAAATTTACATTCATTCTTATGGCGAACTAGTATTACGAGAACAATTTTATTATTAATCTCATGCATAATTTCAGGTCTCAATTAAGTCAGTGACTTAGTCGGGAGATTTTATTACTTTGATTTTCACTCACCAAATATACCTGTTAGTTTACCGCTTTAGTTGTAAATATATATATATATATATATATATATATATATATATATATATATATATATATATATATATATATATATATACGCACCAATATGAACGGTATTATCAAGCACTATTACCAATTAGGATAAAACTATTATTGATTGCCATAAGCTCATTATATGAAAATGTGAATATTTTAAATATTTCAAGTTGCACAATTTAAGGAATTTGATAAAAGTCTGTGCTTAACGTAATTTAATATTTGGCGGACATTTGCGAAGCATTTAACAGATGAGACGAAGGGGTTTTACTTTACTCAAGTCAAATGGGAAGATGAGCTGGACAAACAGTTTCACGCTCCACAGTATATAATGAAACATAAAGAGAGCCCTAACGACATGGATATGGAAAGAAAACATCATTAATCAAGGCTACTTTTAAACTTGAAGTAGACATAATATTATCTTTTTTTATCTCTAACAGAGAAGGTATATATGTAATACATTACATCAGGAGAGTGTGAGCGAATAGAAATATTTGAATAAAGTGAAATAGAGAAAACACTTGGGATACCATGCGGAGAGGTTGTTTCAGTGAAAACCTTTTTTTTAATTCTGAATCTATTTGAAGTACAAATTAGCTCATGTTTTCCCTTTTGCTAAAAGCATTTTCATTCAGGACCAAGTAAAATTAATGCAATGTATCATTTTAGGTTGCTACATTTTATTTAAAAGTTAAATTTAGAGTAAATAATTATGTATTACTTTGTAATTAGGAAACTATAGTTTTATATGTTAAAGAAAATATTAATTTAATTTTTTTAATATAACCTAACCTAACCTTACAGCGCCTCTAAGAGAATATTAATTGTTATGAAGAGAAGGGGATGGTACGAAGAGAGGGGCAGAATATAAACTGATATGAAGAGAAATGAGGGTATGAAATGGTATGAAAACCGAAAGAGCATATGAAATTATATGAAGAGAGTGGCAGGATATGAAATGGTATGAAGAAAATGAGAGTATGAAATTGTATGAAGAGAACAGGAAGGTATGAAATGCTATGAAGGTAAAAGGAGGATATGACATAGTGAGTTTAGAATGGGAAGAGTAGGAAATGGTATCAATAAAAAGAGACATTATGAAGCTTTATGAAATCAAGGGGAGGGTACTAAGTGGTATGAAGTAGAGATGCCACAAACAAGAAGTTTATCCCAACATCGTACAAAGATGCATAATTTTAATTTAAGTCTATACAAAGTATTGTACAATATGAAAACATTTAAGAAGTATTTAAACTTGTTGTAAGAGAAGGACATTCATGGTAAAGGAAAACCCCCTTTTTAATGCGAAACGTTTCCTACTTTACATAGCCGTAGATTCATCGTAATACAATATCGGATCCCCGCTTTCCTAATCTAGATTACTCAGTGTAAAGATGAGCGGAAGCACTTGCGCAAATATTTATTACAGAATATTTAATATTCACAGTCACGAAACTTGTTACGCAAAGCCGGCGCAGAATACTTCGAAATTAGGAGTATTTTTTTTTTATTTCTGGAAATTAACAATGACTTTTAAGTAATAACGATTTATCTTCCACGCCCGTCCACTTTAACTGGATTACGTTTTGCAACGTTGCCAATACTTCCACATTTAGGTAATATAAATCACCCACAACTGTGACGTAATACGTATGATTGTATTGTGACGTCAGTTACTCCTAAACTCAACGATTGCTAACTACTCTGCCTTAAAGCTAAGGCAAGACAATATATAAACAAGATTATTTATGCACATATAAACTTAAATATGCGTTACTCATAAAAAACATTGACAACACTGGAAGTAATCATCATTATTACGCAATAATATTACTCAGCAATGGATCAATAAACAGTTTACCAATTCTAATAGGCAATAAACGTTATATTTCAACCATCATTAGAGCTGTATTTAAAGTTTAGTTTTCCGTGAGGTCATTAGGGATTGCGTGTTTTCGGAGAAATACCCGCTCGTTTTCTTTGTTATTACAAATAAATGTATCATTGTTGGGAGGCATTTCCCTTTTAGATTTACCTGCGATTTTAACTTATTTATATGTCTCATGTCTAGATAATTTGCTGCTATAGAAATGTTAAACTTTCTTTATCCGTTGTGTAAAATCGTATTGAATGAGTTTTATTATAAATATGTAAATGTTAAAAGTAACAAATACTTCTTATAATATTATACTTTCAATAAGGCAACTTTTGTATATTTTACATTTCATTAATAAATGCCAACATCATCTAAAGAGGTTTTATTGTAGAAACGAGCATTGTTTTCATACATATAGACTGGATAAAGTTGAGAAGGGTTTCAAAGTTAGAAACTATTATTAAAGAATGTACGTAATATTGGGATTTCTTTAATAGTATTTTATTATCAATAAAATGACCGTCGTGCTAATTTAATTTAATTTATAAATGGAAAGACCATATACCATTTTTATTTACCGTTATTGACAGGAAGTTTATTACAATCAAGATGATCTAGGCATGAAATTTAACTTTCTCATAATGTTACAAACAAGCTCATTTGGTGCGTATTAGAGAACTCCTACTTAATACACTAGATTTAACGGGTGGACACAACCCTATATATATATATATATATATATATATATATATATATATATATATATATATATATATATATATATATTGTAACACACTTTAGACGGTGTTACATATTAAAGTAGCAAATTTCAGAATATAAACGAGAATAGATTCAAAATTGTAATAATATATGACTATGTAAAAAAAATTGTTATGTATGAGAAATATTTTAATGAGATCTCTGGCTGATAGTGACATCTAACGAGAAAAGATTAAAACAAGTAATCAAGCTAGGGATGCGCCCCTCGGATGCGCGATAGGTAGGAAGGTTGCACGCAACTAATATATCTCTCTCATTTGGCCAAGATGTAAAAGGGAACGGACGTCTCCAAAGAGCAAGAAAATTTATTTGGTTTTTTTAAAATTTTAATTAATGTAAAGTTTTATTTTCGTATAATCATGGCATAGAACACGGCGTACGATACCAGGTACCAGATGGGACGCTGACTTATTGATGGCATTTCCCGAGGCTTTTCCACGAGGATGATACAAGGCTTTTACCGAGACTTTTCCACGAGGAGGAAGCGAGGTTACGACATGTGAATACAGCTAAGTGGGCGATTTAAGACTTTTAAAAATTTATTTCAAAATTTAAAATGTTTCACAGCAGAATTCTAATTAATGAACATTGAACTTTTCAACTAATTAGCTTAGCTGTAATTACGCATCTTTTGGTGCCATTATGTTCACTTTGAATTATTAAATTTGATTATATATAAAGGCAAGTAAACTCGAGTACATGTTCATTTTCAGCCATTGATTAATTAATTAATTGATAGATTGCTATCCTTAAAAATTCATAAGTAGAATATGAAATGTTCCGCAATCCGTAACTGAGTGTTAAAAATATATGTGTCATGATTATAATTTATTTTATCTGTCTATCTTAAAATAAAAGATTGTAATTTGCTTTAATTGAATTTAAAAGAGTCATTATTTTACCAGCGCACAATTCCTTGCATTTCAGATTAACAAGCCTTAAGAATTAATGTAATAATATTCTGGTAATTTAAATAATTTAAAATATTTTAATGTAACGGAGTTATAGCTTCAATTGCGTTACAGACAGACGTCTCGTTACGCCTGAACTGTAAACTAGAAGTGAATATTAATTTTTTTAAGAATTAAAACTAAATAAAGTTCAATTTGTTTAATTATCAACCGTTACACAAAATGTGCAACTCTGCTATAAAAATTTGAAATGTAAATTTGTGTGTTGGCGGAAAGAAAATTTAAAAATGGTTGAAAATAACCGATTTCATTAAATATATTCAAAAGGTAAATTTAACAGTGTAAGTTTTGTAAAATTTTGTAAAATGTATAAATTGAACGCAAAAGGATGTAGCTGGTAGCTTGTGTTAACAGTTTGGTAAAGTTAGGGAAGAAACCAGTTATAACCAGTTTTTACTTGTATTGTAGTCAAGGTCAGAGACTCTTGTTGTTCAAAATATTCGTCATGTCTGTGCGTAGTAAGTTTTAGATTTTTAAAAGTTTGTGCATGTCCTTGAAAGCCAGTGGTAGAGCACAATTGTTTACACAGCTGGCAGTCCTGTTTGCATAAAACGTGTTCGAACCTTTCGAGTTTGCTTGACTTTCTGTTTAAGAATATATTCTCGTGAATTTTCTGAAAGTAATTCTAATAAACAAAATGATTTAATAATAAAACTTTGTCAAAAGAGGAATTAAAATATAATAAAAAAGAAAAGTATAATTGAAATTAACAGTAATATGATTTTAATAGTAAGGTTTAATAAAATATAAAGTTATGAGTTAATTTTAAAGGTATTGAAATTTAAATGTATAAGTTGTATAATAATCATATAAAATTATTTCAAGCAAAATTTATCTTCTAAAATAGTTGAAATTTCTTAAAATTTTAAATTTGGAAATATGCAAGCTTTATTTTTAAAAACAAGAGGAATAAATTAACAAGGAAAATAGGAATGTGCCTTTGTACAGAATTTATACGCCACGACAACACTCACATTGTATGTCAAAGTGCACGTTGACATGCTATACATATTCTACATGAGAGAGACTAGGACAAATCTCAAAACACACAATACTACACCGATTCAATGACTTATGGGGAATCAACAGACTATACACTTGACAAAATTGTATATAAAAGTGCAAGCGTGGGTTCCGTTTAATTTCAATTCTTATTTGTAAATACTAAGAGCTTAGCAAGAAATTAATTCAATTTGTTTACAGGAATATTTGAAAGAAGTTTTAAGTTGTAACAGAATAAATATAATCCTTTGTGTGTCAACATGCTAGCTATATAATTTTTAAATTAAAATATGGGTTTTAATTTAAGAATAATGTAATTGGATTTTCAAAGTATGGGTTTTGAAATCCAAAAGTGGTATAAGATGTACGAAATATTGTACAGATAACGAAAGGTTATGAGGCAATGGTACATGCTTAAAGTTGTGAAATGGAGAGGAGAATATGTAGATAAATTGCGGTTACAGACAGACGTCTCGTTACGCCTGAACTGTAAGCTAGAAGTGAATATTAAATTTTTTAAGAATTAAAACTAAATAAAGTTCAATTTGTTTAATTATCAACCGTTACAATATATATATATATATATATATATATATATATATATATATATATATATATATATATATATATATATGTGTGTGTGTGTGTGTGTGTGTGTGTGAGTGTGTGTGTGTGCGTGTGTGTGTGTGTGTGTGTGTGTGTGTATGTGTGTGCGTGTGCAATTTTTAATTACCTCGTTCTCACAGTCACAACATAAATAAATCGATATGAACCCATCACAGGTTTAAAGTCGACTTTGTAAAATCGTATTTAATGAGTTTTAATATAAATAAGTAAATGTGTAGGTAGTTTGTAACATAATATATATTAAAAACTATACAATATAAATTAGAACACATTTTATCAATCATAACATGATTTCGGCAATATTGTTTCATTCATTAGGGATAACACTACACTCGCACTGTACCTATCTTTGCCGATTTATACTTGATAAAAGCAACAAAATTGCCGAAACAATATTATGATGAATAAAATTTGTATTGTGAGACACGTGTATAATTGTGTATATTTCTTATAAAATTACCCCTTAATTTATTTAAAAATATATGATAAACAACTATTGTTCACTAGTTTATAGAATCAGTTAATTTTGTATTTTAAAAAATAATACAATAAATGGTACTATAGGCAAATGTGGCATAGTAAAAACCAAATATCATTTGAAAAGCCTAATTTGTAAAATGTAGAGCTTTTAATTTAATATAAAGTCATTTTATTTCAATTTAATATAAAGGAAAAAATTACATCTCATCCTGATATTCGGGAACCTTTCCATGATAGTGTAGCTTAAATTACGAGTTTCACTTTATAGCCTTTACTTACTTTACGTTAATTTGTATACTTTACGTTGCTGTGGGATGTTTTGATATTAAAGAGGTGACACCAAGAGCTTGTCCTAAAAACCAAAGACATTTTATACGAATTCATTAATTTGAAATTCTTTTCGGTTTTTACTACATTTTATATAAAAAATGTTATTTTAAAACATATTAGGTCCATCTGTGTAGTTATATATAAACTTATTTGGTTAGAAGTCAAACCTTAATTTAGTTTTCATTCTTTTACTAGTTTTAAAACAAATAAAACATTTATCTAAGGGTAAAAGTACATAAGGAACCCATATCTATCTCTGAAATAAAAATCACTTTCTACAGTAGCCAGAGATTTACTGGTTCTTTACACATACAATTTGTGAAAATTTTTTGAATAATGTTGTTTTAAAACATTATTCAGCACTGATGTTTTCAGAACTACAGAAATGAAAAAAATTATCATGTAGTATAAAATAATATTAATCCATCCATTATTGATAATTGATTAATTTTCGTAAAAATCAAATTAAATTCTATTTAGGCACTCATTTGAATCGCACAGATCGTCTGGTTCTAGTTGATTTCAGTTCCAACAAAGCTCATTGTTATTGAGAAAGCTATTTCAATGAAGAGTTTCCCGTTTACTAGAATATGTCATCATTGTTTGAATCACAATGACAGACGTCATAGTGTAAAGTGAAAACAATGAAATGCCTTTTGTAATATATCTACAAAGTAGTTTTATTTGTAAAGATATAGGATTCCATTCATTAAATATAATATTTTGTTGCAAAGATAACTCTCTCTGACGCGATGTCGACAGTATATTGCAAATGCATTTAGATATTAGGGTTGGCTTGCATTCAATATAATAACAGGTATATCATGGCCATTTAGATATTACATATGTTTCTTACTTATATATATTGTTTTTATAAAAACATTGATATAAAATAATTCTAGGAATAATTATTCATAAGTTTATTCTCTCAAAACTAGTGATTTGTTCAGGTATACAAGTAAAGGTTTAGAGAATTAATTTCTTGGCTTCCTAATAACAGAAAACGTTTATAGTAAAGTGTTGTTATAGTAAAGCAAGTTTCCGATCGATTTCTTTTCATTCAACTATAATATGTCAAGTTGGCAATGATTTTTTATGAATTATAATGAGAATTTTGTATAGTATAGGAAAGACTAAGGCCGGCAATACACCTCAGTGTGGTGGTGTACCCGGAGAGGCTGAGTGTGGTTGGAAGATGGACTACGCAGACAGATACTACAACCAATGATAAACCCAATCGGATTTTTAAAATATTGGTGATTGTCAGTAAAAACTGATGAGCCGGTAAAAACGTACGCTAATTTAGACTTTTCAAAAAAGAATTGTACGACTATCTGCCTAAAATATTCAAAACGTTGAAAAGGTCAGATTTAGGCCTTCATTTTGACGTTATATCGTTTATGTGGATAAATATAACTACTGTATTACTTAAATAGGGTTGAGGAAACCACGAACAAGTTATTTTAACGACTGAGATAAACTATTTCTACTTTAAAAGCATAAAACGCCTAATTGTTACCTAACTTTTAATTGAAGTACAAAAAATTCATTTATAAAGACCCTTGTATCTAAGCTGCCATTTTTAGAAGTGAATCGTGGTGTGTTTTGCCTTTGGTTGTGAGAAACCGAAAACCACTCCTATAAATCACACATCAAACAAAATTGACTCACTCCAAAAGTCTGTAGACACGACAGTTGATGGGAATGACTTTACGAGCCCTTCATCCGACTCTCAGTACGTTTTTAAGCGTTTGTATCATTTTATTTGTGACAAACAGATATATTTCTTCGAAACATCATTTACAATTATTGTTTATTATTAGAGTATTCAAATATTATACAGATATATTCTTTCCACATTTGAATTCTAAATAATAAACTCTATTTTCATTACAACTTTTTATTGAGCTTAGCTTGTGACCTTATGTTAAAACAAATAAAAGACATAAAAAACTCTCAAATTATTCATTCATTGACTCATATGCGTTTCAATGACATAATTGGTGAAGATTACTTTTTGTATGTCTTTTATTTGTTTTAACTATATTCAGACATACATGAAATAGTTTTTAACTCAATTGTAATGGGATCTTCATGGTGTATAAGTTTATTGCTGCGGCAATAGTTGCAAACTAATATTTTGCATAAGAAACTGTTAAAAAAATATTGTATTGGTAAACACAAGAAATATACAAAACTCACAATCATAAGACTTAAAATTATACTAAGCTACAATAGACTTGTATCACTGTTCATGCTAGTAACGCTCAAATTCTTACTTATTGTGATGTTTTATAATCGTTGCCAATCTTACTTTGTAAAAACTCCTCTAAACGGTTACTTGAAGTTACTGAGTTCTACTATTTAAACGTGAATTCTTTATTAAATTTCTTATAATAATTTTAGACTTTTGAGAAAGGCTTTAATATTATCTTTAACCTTTTGAATCGAAAATATTCTTTTTTCACAAATGACAGAAACATTATAAACAATCTGTCAAAAAAGTGTCTTATTAAATTGTTTTTATTATTCCTCCAATGTAGGTCACCTTTTCTCTTTGGTCTATAACCTATACTTCTAATAATATCACAGCATTTAAAAAAAGAGTAAAATGTAATGAAAATATATCTTAATAACATTATACAAAACCACTATTTTAAAGGATAAGTTTTATTGAATTTTCTAAAATAAATTCAATCAACAGATTCATATTGCCAGCTTCTTATTAATGTTTGAATTAGGTTAAATATATCATTTAATATTATCATTGATAATACAAGTTAAATAGATTGCTAGTGTGTTGTCCTGTATATCTATTATAAATGTTATTGAATACCACTATGTCTTGTAATTTGTAGGAAAGATTAAAGCAAGTTCCATATAAGTGTTTCATCTTTTTTTAACCTTTACAAGTTTCCTAGTTTTATGTGTTTCAAATTCCCATTAATTATACAATTATAGATAAAAAAGCTTTTATATTTCTACCACTGTGGTTTCGCTGAACGTAAGATGTTTTATTATTCACAAATGAAAGAGCAATAATTCATACGTAAGCCAAAACTGAATTAAATGGAAAAGAAGTGTTACAACAAATCGTAAATGGTATAAAAAGTAAGCAATGTATTTTTTAAAAATTGATTATTTTATTGCTCAATACGACCATTACAAAATAAATCAACGAGACCTACAAACAGATAACAATTACGAGCGAACTAGGAGAATGGTTTACTTAATCTTTCATTACGGATACAAATAGTAGCCTAAAGCCTCAACTGTAGTAATTGCTTCCTCTCCAATAAACCGCCTGAATATTAAACTGACTAGGTATTGTTCCTTGTGTAAATAGCAAATCCAGGGTTACCAGTTTCTTGTAGGTCAAGGAAATGTGTTTATATTTTATAATTTTGCCCAGCTTATGAAAGCGAAGGCAAGGGAAATTAGTGGGTTCTAAATTTGGGTTCAGACATCATCAGAGCGGAAGGGATGTAAATAGCCGTTCTTGATTAATTTATTCCTAAGTATATTCAAATATATTATTTAGGGGGGGGGGTAAATGGAAAACATTAGCGTCTTGGATTTGGACGATAAATCCATCGATCAACGACTACACCCCATCTCTCAATGCAGTCACCGGTTTCCTGTTATTCTAAAAAAGGCTCATTAAAGAAAGTTTTCTCAATACTGTCGTGTCAAACATAACTTCCAAGGGGTGCTCTATTTCTCATTCGGCACCCTTTGTGCTCTATAGACATTGTAAAGCTCTGAACGTACACCTGTTCATATAAACGTAAAGGAGTTGGAACGGCGCAGTATAGGCAATAGAGATCCTCCTTATGAAGGACTACAAAACAGTGGTCATTAGACGTTAATGTGGGGAGTGCTAGAGGCTACGTCAACATACTACTTGTTCAAACTATTAATAATGGTTGACTGGAGAATAACTCATTTAAATCTCAATTATAAGGTTTATTCCAGGATCAAAATAGTTTGATTAAACTAAGAGTAAACTAAAACAAGTAATAAAAAAGGAGTTTTTAAAGTCAATTTCCACTCAAATCTACAAAGAAAAAATTTATTTTAGTTTCATTTTATTCCATAATTACAAATAATATAAATACGTATGACATAATACCAGTACTAAGTGACAAAATGTAAAGTAAATTTTCTTGCAATATTTTATTTTTTCTATGTATGGTGTTGGACTATTTTCGTTTGTTTGTTACTATTATTACGCTTTCTTTTTATCGTCACCGCCATTAGGTTTTAGTTTCTCTTCGCTTTTACTTCGTATTGTCCGTTTGTGAAGCAAGGCTAGATAAGTTTAATCCAGATAGTTTGTTAGTTTATTCTTTTTTATCATTTCTAATAGTATTGCAATATTTATGGTTTTGCTTGGTAACCATGGTTATAATTTAAGGGTGTGAAATAGAGGTTTAAATGGCAACTAAACGAGGGAAAAGGTAAAGCCATATACTTCTTTAAGAAGTGCAATTCTAGTTCGGGGATCCAGATTACATTACTAGTTGGCTCAGTGCCAAAGAACTAGTCTTCGAACATGAAGATACTCAGTTCGAATTCAACCTAAACCCCCAATTTTATTTTTGAAATTCAGTTACTGAATAAATGTGAAACACTATACTAACATCAATTCCCATCCACTATAGGTTCAGAAAATGTATTTGAACTGGTTTGGATATGTAAAAATATTATATTATTTACGATTGAAAATTTCTACATGATAGTATGAGAAGAGTGAGAGATAATTGAGGGAATTTAATAAAAATAGATGTTTGTGGCTTTAAGCCCAGGTAGACTTTATGAGTTTATTAAAAATATACACTGATTGTTCAAAATAATATTCACAAACCCTAATGTGTTTATATTTGCTTACATTATATTTCTCTGTTTCATGCATTACTTTTAATAATATCTAGTAATAGTATATGTTCTACTGAGAAAAAGGATTAAATTTTTGTTTATATTAATATATTTTAAACTAAGTACAAAAATAAATATAATTTAAAAGTAATTAATTGCATGATTCAAAAACATGTTTTAAAAAAGTAAATAAACAATTATTATGAGAACGTAAAATATGTCACAAATGAATTACTTTAAAAATTGAAGAGCTTAACCCTTAATACAGAATACTTACAACCAATGCCTTATCAAACTAAAATAATAATAATATTAGATATTAGTAACATTAAGTTCTGTAGAAATATACCCAAACCATAAGTCTGCAAAGATATATTTATTTTCCTTAGCTGTTTGCTGTGCAGTTCAAAATTATAATGAGGAATTTACAATAAGACATTTTGTAAGTTTCATTAATTTATTTAAATAACAAATTTTTTAATTAGAAAATACCTTTATAAAGACATGTTATAAAAAGCTAGTTAAAAATTTACTGAGCCCTTTAAGTAGTATTATAGTAGAATAGGCTATGCACCTTTTTATAACAAAAGTTAAGCTAATTACTTCATCCACATTGTCAAACTATATATTTAAAAAAAAAAAGAAAATCATTTAAATTTGATGACGAAATATCTGTCACAAATTGAGTTAAGAAATGACCAAATGAACCCTTAATATAGATTATCAACATACAACTAATTATCAAACCTAAAACGTATGTGTTAGTAACAATAAGTGGCAAAGAAACAGACCTAAATCTAGCAGCAGTTAAGTAATATATATATATATATATATACATATATATATATATAACGAGTATTGTGAAGCGTCGATACTAGGATAAGGAATTTAGATGAGAAATTTTATATAATATAATTAGTTTATCTAAACGGTCAAATAACTGATAACGTATAAATAATTTTTTGGGAATGCAAAAAATATGTATAAAGAACTCTATCAAATTTCTCACAATTAAAATGACTTACCTCAGGCCATCAGCCTTATTACAACAGATGTTTTTCTAATTACCTCATACTGAACCACTACGGTCTATATAATTAAACAAGTGACACTGTAAATGAGTAACGAAATAGCGTATTGTTGTATCCAGCTTGTCCGTACCAAAGTCCTTACTCGTGTTTGTTACAATGGCTCCACCCTCTTCCATTATCGAATGAATACTGGATTTTACGAGGATTAAGTGATATTTCAATTTGTCTAAAACACAGTGCATTTAGGGCGAAGCGATGGTTGTGCAAAGCGATGCAGGTTCAGACAATCACGGAGAAGGCGAAATGCAAACATTAACCCATCTAACTTGCACAGTAATGTTTGACAAAATCAAACATACCCATTGAGCAAGCAAAGCCATTAGCCATTATATTTTATTACCATTTCTGTTTTATACGCGGTTTTAATAATATCAGTGTTAATAATTTAACTAATAAAATATTTAAAAAACTGTTTTCTGCCCCAAAGAAACACAGCAGATTAGTTTTTTTAACATTAATTTTGAAAATATCTATGGTCCCATTGAAATTCAGTTGTTTCTTCAACGATGCAATTAATTTTGGACATATGTTTGCATATTAAATCAATAACATAAATACAGTATCTCTAAACATACCTTTGATGTAGGCACTATAGTAGTGGCCAAGCACTGATAAAAGCGACATCATCATCGAAACTAGCCTGCTGGTTTTGATAAACTAATGTGTAGTGAGATTAAGAGTAAGCTGTTTTAATGTGTATCATTAGGTCGATACCTATGTTTATTGAAATTGAAAATTTATTATTTGGTTTTAATACATGCATTTGTATTTGTTTTAAACCGATTAACCATATAATTATATTAATCTATTATGTTTAGTTAGATTAATTTATTTAACACTAGAATACTGGCATTTTGAGTTTTTTGATATTTATATTGTTCTGTAATTACTTAATGTATTTAATTTGTTAACAACTAATTATTTTCCCAAATATTAAAGAAATGTCGTGCATCCTTATATTTTGATTAACCATTTCCACGATGGATGAAGTTGTTAAGATTTTGCTATTCATCCTACACCCATTGGTTTACCTTCGATAACTACTATATATCGAGTGTGTTGTTAATATTTACCAAACATATCTCCTGAAAAGTAAAAACCATTGTTAATAATAAATAAATTCTTCTCTGCTTTACTCAAATATCAAACGATTTACGTGATAAAACATACGTTTAATAAAAATTCAAACACAGCTCTAAGCAAAGAGGGAATTGTATGTTGTGCTAATTCAATCGGTAATAAAATTGAGAACGATGGCGCGCGTTAAAACCTCCATGATTGTGGTGACGTAATACGAAGAGACGTTTTAATGCAGTAGAGTCTATAATAGTAAAGTCTGAAGAAGTCTCCACACTAATAACTAATTATAAAATAAATATTGAAGTCAAGGTTAGGAGAGAATACGACAAGGCCCGTCGGTTTGTGGGTATTATTCTTTTTCCCATTGTTCAGGCACAATGCAAATTTAACTGAATCTCAAATAGGTTTCCGCTCTGAAGTTACAACTCATTTATACATTTATAAAGTGGTCCCAAGTTTCGTTGTCCCTCGAGCGTTCAGCAAAAACATTGCAAACTCCCTGAATCGGCGTATTTTGCTAAATAACATCTACGCGTTACATAAAGCTACCAAAGGCTATATATTCAATGCGTTCTCTTGTACAACTCCACCTCTCTCGCTGTAAAATGATACAAATCATTTAAGAAAACTATATAAATCAGATATTATTTTATTTAAAATTAATTTTGAATATGAAAATAATTAATTGTTCCATAATATTTGAAATGCCTAGTGGTCCATCTGAAACACGGTCAAATATAAGAAAATGAGTTTTACGAACATATATATAGGCTATAACTGTATGTAGCGAAACGTCGAAACTGTTATTTTGTGCACTGCAGAATGAACGGATGTACCCCAGATAATAATAACTAATCCTTATATATATATATATATATATATATATATATATATATATATATATATATATATATATATATACATTGCAGTACTTACCAGACCGTTTATAAGAGATTCTGGTCTGAATAAATTATTTTGTTTTTAGACTTATAAATTTTGTTTATAGGATGTGTGTCTATTCTGTTAATGAAAAGTAGGAAGATAAAACAAAGGGTGGGATAGAAAGCCAGCAGGGGTAGAAAGACAAAGGAGGAGAGACCGAACGGTAGCTAGAGAGAAAGAGACAGAGAGATAGCCATACCAGAATGGGGATAGAGGCTACGAAGAAAAAAGTCAGAGGGTTGAAGCGATTGATAGAAGCTAAGAAAAGTCATAGAAGAGAGAGGCAAAAGGGGCGAGTGAGCCATGTGACAACAGGGAGTAGGAGGAGAGAGAGCCAAAGGTGGAGAAAGTTGGAGCTAGGGGAAAAGAAACAGAGATATAAAGATGATAAAGTGAAATAAAAGATATGTTTTACGAGGTTTGAAATAAGAAATATTGTTTTTATAAAAGATACAAAAATATAAAGCAATTTGTCTCCGCATAAACAATCAAACCTTGATGAAGTATATATAGATTGCATTACATAATAGAGGCCTGATGTAAATTATAAATCCATAAATGTATTCAAATGGAATAATTTCAATTAATTCCTTCCACTCTTATAAAAATGTCTCCTCAATAGCTTTTTTAATACAACTTTAAAAACATTCGTTGCCTGGCAACAGAAATGATGTCATTTATATCTTGTTAGGAAGTAATGTATAGGTAAATGCTTCCAATTACGCCATTTCTCTAAATGTAAATTAGGTTTTGTCCTGTCTAATGGATAATTACTTCTTACTGTTATTCTCAAACTCATTTATAGTTGCTTTTAACTTTATTGAATGATGTCTTTATTTACCCCTTTTATCTGTAGAATTACTGCGTCTATGTAACAAGACGTATATATATATATATATATATATATATATATATATATATATATATATATATATATACGTTGAAGTTAATATATTACTATTGTAAGTAATTTTATCCACCATTAAGTGCAATAATTTTACCTTGAGTGATGAGGCACCTTTCGGTCACTTGACCATTGTCGAATCACTGATATGTTTCTGGTGTAGATGTTTGGTCCGTGATATTGGTATTTGTTGACGTTGATATTAACTTCATAAAGTCAGTGCAACGGAAAAACAATGGATAACGTAATATATATATATATATATATATATATCAGGGTTCCTATCCTGGACTCTCTTCTCTCTTTGTACGCAGAACATACTACGGTAGAAGAGAGTGTATTGGGTCTCCGCAATACTACTGCTAATTTCTAAACCTATACGAAAGAAATAAAAGAATAAGGATGTATCATAAAAGTTTTCATAAGGTTTTTAAAAATACATTTTAGGTTTAATTAGTTTATTCACATTTAAATGTTGATAGTTTTCACCGTAAAACAATGCATCACCATGATTACGCTGAGACAATTATGAGCGAGACCAGATAATTGCACTTGTATAAAGATCTAGAAGGAATTGTGCGAAATAAACTAAACACCACACAGCAATAAAATAAATGCTGTAAGAATAGATATAAAACTTAAATATAGTGACAACAATAAACATTATTAACCGTGCAACACTTGTTGCTAACGCTAGTTCGTTTTGTAGCAGCTCTCAGTGTAAGGTTTAAGTCTTTAGTTAACTTTGCCAATTACGTTAGGAAATAAGAACAATAAATAATACCATGACGACAGTGTAATTGATGAATGGACGCCAGTTCCGAAACTGTAACACCACTCTGTATCTCCTAATTATATAATTTTAGCGAAATATTCCTAAATAAGAGACATGTTTTAAAAATAATTGCAGGTTTTATCGTACAAAGTAATCGTACATTTTGCTTTTCCTAAATGTTGTTTTTGAACTAGTAATATTGTGATAACTGATTATAAATCTTTTAAATTAGGAAAAACTATTAATAAATTATTAAGAGATTCTTTTAAGTAATTCGGGATAATTTAGCATAATATATTACAAGACTACATTTGTATGTATAACCTAAACGTTAACAGTCCACAGTTTCTCCTCAACAGAAGAGATTTTGTCCTAACCATGTAATGTGTTAGATTGCAAAAATTTAATGTATTATCTAAACGACGAAAGACTTTATATTTCGGAATGAATATAAGTTACCATCTTATTATTGCATTTAAGGAATTGTCAAATAGGAAAAGGTAAGTATTTGCAGACAAAGAAATGCATCACCTTATCCCCCGTGTTCCTGTGTGACTAAAGCGACTGCACTTAGGGTAGAACAGGAGTCTTGCAGTCTAAGAAATATTCTCAAAGTTAAGACGTGTTGGAGATGTTCTGGCGGTACTAAACTCAACAGGCGTCCTTAGACAAAAAGACATGCATCACCTTATCCCCTATTAATCTTCCAGTTTCACTAAAGCGACTGCACTTAGGGTAGAACAGGAGTCTTGCAGTCTAAGAAATATTCTCAAAGTTAAGACGTGTTGGAGATGTTCTGGCGGTACTAAACTCAACAGGCGTCCTTAGACAAAAAGACATGCATCACCTTATCCCCTATTAATCTTCCAGTTTCACTAAAGCGACTGCACTTAGGGTAGAACAGGAGTCTTGCAGTCTAAGAAATATTCTCAAAGTTAAGACGTGTTGGAGATGTTCTGGCGGTATTAAACTCAACATTCGTCCTTAGACAAAAAGACATGCATCACCTTATCCCCTATTAATCTTCCAGTTTGACTAAAGCGACTGCACTTAGGGTAGAACAGAAGTCGTGAAGTCTAAGAAGTATTCCCAAAGTTTAGACGTGTTGGAGATGTTTTTGCGGTACTAAACTCAACAGACGCAAAGGGAAATGCACATCTGTAATGATTGCACGTAATGTGGAGCCTAAACTTTAGGCAGACTTTGTTTAGAGTAATCGTTGTGTAATTAATTTGTGCCAAGAGAGCTGTCGATTTAAACCCCAGAGAACATCTGTAGCCGACAGGCGTTGCCTCGAAACGTATTTGCTCGCGGCTTCGGTCTTTTAGAAAAACTTTCTCAAAGTAAATTCAACGATATACTTACTCTATATAGCTTACTCTATTAGTATTCGTCGAAAACTGACTTTAGTTTAAGGACCGATTTTTGCAGTTTGTATTTCTTCATTGTTTTTACGTTTAGACTAAAGTAAATGTTTTGAACGAATGTTAGATTTAATGATACTTGTAGATCGATGTTTTTTCAACCTGCTGACTTAATAGTTCATTGTTTTTCTGGTTGGTGGATAATGTTGGAACATGATCCCATCTTGCCACATCTAACAATGGTAATTACAATAATAAAAAAATACAGTGTACCTGATCAAATTAACTTTGTGAAAACGTATTAAAAAATAAATACTAATTATATAATAGTATAATTTAAGGTACAAATATTGTTATAATTTTATTATATAATAGTAAGTTGTTTTATTTACTTTGAATGATTTTTAAACTTTATTCGGGCATCATCGATTCCAAATCAAGTTAGAGTCTATATTATTTCTGACTAGTTTACAGAATCAAACATTTATAAAGTCGATTGTTAGTCGTCATTTGTTAATTTTATTTCTACTGGCAACGGTTGGAAACGTGTAACAATATACGCTGCATCCGGATAGCTTTTAAAAACCACGCCCTATCGGTTTTGCATGTACGGTTCATTTAGAATGTCTTTACTTCTTTCCATTAGCACGCACCTCTCGCTTATCTACAGTTGCCAATGAATCACAATGATCAACTAGAAAAAGTATGTGGCATACAAAAAATGGATAGCATTAGATTCACCTTCCACTCTATATGTAAACTTCTGTCACGAAAATCGTACCACACTTTTAAATTTAACAAAAAATATAAGAGATTGCACATTTAGAAAATACGTATTCTAATTATGCGGGAGATTTATTATATGCAAGTATAATCATATGTTCAAGTCGATAATGTTGTTTTATGCACAAGGATAACTAATAAAATATATAGTCATTTTAAAATGGATTAGTACGCATACGTGCATGTTTGTTTGTTTGTGTAAGTGCGTACGTAAAAAAAATTAAAATTCAAAAACGACAACACTTAGAGAAAAACAATATTTACATATAAAACATTAAAAGGAAAGTAATAATTCAAAAAAAAACAAACTAGATTTTGAAAAGTTGCAAAAATAAAATAAATATCTCTAACAATGTGATACAGTTTTTATCATTTATTTATTACTTAATTCGATAAATTAAATAATCATGAATTGAAAAGATACATAAATTAATAATTTTAAAAATGTATTTCTAATCACTCATGATGCCTTGCTAACTGAAACCTGTTTCAATTTTTATTCGTACGTGTTGGATTCGGTTTGTCTCAAACATTCGAGTATTTAATGTTGTATCCCTGGGACGGAAACTTTCATTGCACTATGGAGATCCAACACATAAACTGTGTCAGTATTGCAAACTAAAATGGAATCCAATTACATAGCTAGAAACAGTACTAATTTAAAGTTGTAGCGGTAATTTATGGAGCGAATAACGGCAAAACTTGTTCCTTAGTGTCTATGAAGTGAAACTAGATTACAACAAAAGCTCAGTTCTGAAACCATCAATATATTTCTCATTAGATGCTCTAAGGATTGTTCAGATGGAAATTGAAACTGTAAAATAATGATCATGTAAATACATCCAATATAGAGATAGTTGTTCTAGATGGAATTTAAACTTAGAAATGTTTATTTATGCTCATAATAATACATAATATAATATAAAAGGCAGAAGCACGAACTAGTGGAACTATACAATATTTTACTTCATTGTGGTGTTTAAGTAATAAGTAATAATGATGGTTTTTCATAATTATACTTTTATATGAAATGCATCAAATAATGTTTGCATTGTAATAAACCCTGGAAGCTTTGTAATTATTAGTTCCTCAAAAACACGGGGGCCGCGTTTCGAGTTACTTTACGGTGGTATCACTTTGATCTAGGCCTTAGCATGTAATATATAATTTATTGCATTTAAAATGAAATATTTTTTTAAATTGCTGTTCTGGAAAGTTTCGCATGTCATCTAGATATATAGTCTTTCAATAAAATTACTTTATAACCTGTCTCAAGCTATATTTTTGTCAGCAAAAAAATAAGAGGTTATTCGTTAAAAATTATTTTTCTTATGAATGTAATCTTATACAAAATATATATATATATATATATATATATATATATATTACTACAAAGATTTTTTCGCATTTAATATATTTTTTTCTATTATAATTTTACTTAATGTTCTTTCACTCCTTCAGGGGACACTTCTTTTGAGCTAATAATTATTTTTTTTGACAATAAAATCTGTCTGAAGCCAAAAAAAAGTTTTATTTTTTTTTAAATTTTATAAGTACAAATTATATAAATATTTATATACTTATGTTAGAATATAATATTAGGTGGCACAATAGAAAGTGAATTTCCTTGCAATTGTCCATTTTTCTTTTTATGAATGGTTTTGGACTATCATTTTTGTTTGTTACTATTTATAGGCTCTTTCACGCTAAGAGGCTCTTGTAAGAGGCACTATATGATAAAAAAATATATTTTAACTTGATTGGATGAATATTAAAAGCTTTTATTAACGATTGAAACGTTTTACAAGATATATAACAGGAGCGTGAGCTAATAGAAGGAATTTAGAAAATAGTGCTCAATTTTATTTTTAATTCGTTTTTTGTTTAAAAAATTATCATAATTATCTAATAGTTTGAATTTAAGTTCCTAAACAAAGGTACTCATACAATTTGAGGTTCTTCGTGTTAAAATTTAAATCTAAATATTATGTCAATCGGTCAGCGTTCTTCCCTTCTCTAGTATTATAAAGCAATAGACACAAACGTACTGTAAAAGGTTCAAATCCTTTTATACTGTATACGGCTTTATGTTGTCTTCAGTAGTCAGTAAAGCCGTGTCATATCTATTATGTACTTTCAAGGAAGGTACCTTTCTCATTATATACGTTTTACGTAATCCTTTGTATATAAAATATAATTTTACATTTATTCTTAGGGCGAACTAATATTACGAGAACAGTTCTAATAAACATTTCTTGGACTATTTCAAGTCTCCATTACGTCAGTGACTTAGTCTGGAGATTGTGTTACGTTGATTTTAACTCACCAAGTATACCTTTTAGTTTATCGTTTTATATATATATATATATATATATATATATATATATATATATATATACATATACACACTAATATGAATGGTATTATCAAGCACTATTACCAAATCAGATAACAACTATTATTGATTACCTTAAGCTCATTAAATGAAAATGTAAATATTTAAAATATTTCAAGTTGCACAATTTAAGGAACTTAATAAATGTTTGTGCTTTATGTAATAAAATATTTGCAGGACATTTGCGAAGCATTTAACAGATGAGACGAAGGGGTTTTACTTTACTCAAGTCAAATGGGAAGATGAGCTGGTCAAACAATTTCACGCTCCACAGTATATAATGAAACATGAAGAGAGCCCTAACGACATGGATATGGAAAGAAAACATCATTAATCAAGGCTACTTTTAAACTTGAAGTAGAGATAATATTATCTTTTTTTATCCCTAACAAGAGTAGGTATATATGTAATACATTACATCAGGAGAGTGTGAGCGAATAAAAAAATTTGAATAAAGTTAAATAAAGAAAACACTGGGGATACCATGCGGTGAGGTTGTTTCAGTGAAAACCTTTTATTTTAATTTTGAATCTATTTGAAGTACAAATTTGCTCATGAATTTTTTTTGCTAAAAGCATTTTCTTTCAGGACGAAGTAAAATTAATGCACTGTATCATTTTAGGTTACTACATTTTATTTAAATTTAGAGTAAATAATTATTTATTACTTTGTAATTAGTAAACTATAGTTTTATATGTTAATGAAAATATTAATTTAATATATTTAATATTACCTAACCTAACCTTACAGCGCCTCTAAGAGAATATGAATTGGTATGAAGAGAAGGGGATGGTACGAAGAGAGGGGCAGTATATGAACTGATATGAAGAGAAATGAGGGTATGAAATGGTATGAAAACCGAAAGAGAATATGAAATTATATGAAGAGAGTGGCAGGATATGAAATGGTAAGAAGAAAATGAGGGTATGAAATTGAATGAAGAGAACATAAAGGTATGAAATGCTATGAAGGTGAAAGGAGGGTATGACATAGTGAGTTTAGAATGTTAAGAGTATGAAATGGTATCAATAAAAAGAGACGTTATGAATACAAGGGGAGGGTACTAAGTGGTATGAAGTAGAGAGACCACAAACAAGAAGTTTATCCCAACATCGTACAAAGAAGCATCATTTTAATTTACGTTTATACAAAGTATTGGTACAATATGAAAAAAATTAAGAAGCATTTAAACTTGTTGTAAGAGAAGGACATTCGTGGTAAAGGAAAACCCCTTTCTAATGCGAAACGTTTCCTACTTTACATCGCTGTAGATTCATCGTAATACAATATCGGATCCCCGCTTTCCTAATCTAGTTTACTCAGTGTAAAACTGAGCGGAAGCACTTGCCCAAACATTTATTACAAGAATATTTAATATTCACAGTCACGAAACTTGTTACGCCAAACCGGCGCAGAATACTTCGAATTAGGAGTATTTTTTATTTCTGGAAATTAACAATTATTTTAAAGTAATATCGATTTATCATCCACGCCCGTTCACTTTAACTGGATTACGTTTGGCAACGTTGCCAATACTTCCACATTTAGTTAATATAAATCACCCACAACTGTGACGTAATACGTATGATTGTATTGTGACGTCAGTTACTCCTAAACTCAACGATTGCTAACTACTCTGACTTAAAGCTAATTCAAGACAATATATAAACAAGATTATTTATGCAGATATAAACATAAATATGCGTTACTCATAAAAATCATTGACAGCACTGGAAGGAATCATCATTATTACGCAATAATATTACTCAGCAATGGATCAATAAACAGTTTACCAATTCTAATAGGCAATAAACTTTATATTTCAACCATCATTAGAGCTATATTTAAAGTTTAGTTTTGCGTGAGGTCATTAGGGATTGCGTGTTTTCGGAGAAATACCCGCTCGTTTTCTCTGTTATTACAAATAAATGTATCATTGTTGGGAGGCATTTCCATTTTAGATTTACCTGCAATTTTAACTTATTTATGTCTCATGTCTAGATAATTTGCTGCTATAGAAATGTTAAACTTTCTTTATCCGTAGTGTAAAATCGTATTGAATGAGTTTTATTATAAATAAGTAAATGTTAAAAGTAACAAATACTTCTCATAATATTATACTTTCAATAAGGCAACTTTTGTAATAATTACATTTCATTCATAAATGCCAGCATCATGTAAAGATGTTTTATTGTAGAAACGAGCATTCTTTTCATACATATAGACTGGATAAAGTTGAGTATGGTTTCAAAGTTAGAAACTAGTATTAAAGAATGTACGTAATATTGGTATTTCTTTTATAGTATTTTATTTTCAATAAAATTACCGTCGTGCTAATTTAATTTAACTTATAAATAGAAAGACCATTTACCATTTTTATTTACCGTTATTGACAGGAAGTTTATTTCAATCAAGATGATCTAGGCATGAAATTTAACTTTCTCATAATGTTACAAACAAGCTCATTGGGTGTGTATTAGAGAACTCCTACTTAATACACGAGATTTAACGGGTGGAAAATATATATATATATATATATATATATATATATATATATATATATATATATATATATATACATATATACATATATATATATATATATATATGTGTGTGTGTGTGTGTGTGTGTGTGTGTGTGTGTGTGTGTGTGTGTGTGTGTGTGTGTGTGTGTGTGTGTGTGTGCGTGTATGTGTGTGTGCGTGTGCAATTTTTAATTACCTCGTTCTCACAGTCACAACATAAATAAATCGATATGAACCCATCAAAGGTTTAAAGTCGACTTTGTAAAATCGTATTTAATGAGTTTTAATATAAATAAGTAAATGTGTAGGTAGTTTGTAACATAATATATATTAAAAACTTTACAATATAAATTAGAACTCAGCATGTGCTAATAAATATATAAGAAATATACACAGGTAGACACTTTTCTCACAGCACACATTTTATCAATTGTAAAATGATTTCGGAAATAATGATTCCTTCATTAGAGATAACACTACACTCGCGCTGCACTTATCATTGACGTTTTATACTTGATAAAAGCAACATAATTGCCGAAACAATATTATGATGAATAAAATTTGTATTGTGAGACACGTGTATAGTTGTGTATATTTCTTATATAATTACCCCTTAATTTATTTAAAAATATATGATAAACAATTATTGTTTACTAGTTGAGTGTATCAGTTAATTTTGTATTTTTAAAAAATAATACAATAAATGGTACTATAGGTAAATGTGGCATAATAAAAACAAAATATCATTTTAAAAGCCTAATTTGTAAATTGTAAAACTTTAATTTAATATAAAGTCATTTTATATCAATTTAATATAAAGGAAAAAATTACATCTCATCCTGATATTCAGGAACCTTTCCATGATAGTGTAGCTTAAATTAAGTGTTTCGCTTTATAGCATTTACTTACTTTACGTTAATTTTTATACTTTACTTTGCTGTGGGATGTTTTGATATTAAAGAGGTGACACCAAAAGTTTGTCTTAAAACCAAAGACACTTTATACGAATTCATTAATTTGAAATTATTTTCGGTTTTTACTACATTTTATATAAAAAATGTTATTTTAAAACATATTATTTCCATCTGTGTAGTTATAAATAAACTTATTTGGTTAGAAGCCAAACTTGAATTTAGTTTTCATTCTTTTGCTAGTTTTAAAACAAATAAAACATTTATCTAGGGGTAAAAGTACATAAGGAGCCCATATCTCTCGAATATAGTCTAAATATATTAAGTCCCCTAAAATAATAATTACTTTCTACAATAGCCAGAGATTTACTGGTTCTTTACAGATACAATCTGTGAACATTTTGTGAATAATCTTGTTTTAAAACATTATTCACCACTGATGTCTTGAGAAATACAAAGATAAAAAATTTTACCATATAGTATAACATAATACTAATCCATCCATCTTTGATAATTGATTAATTTTCGTAAAAATCAGATTAAATTTTATATAAAGCACTCATTTGAATCGCACAGAACGTATGATTCTAATTTATTTCAGTTTCATACAAAGGGCGTTGTTATTGGGAAAGCCATTTCAATGAAAAGTTTCCTGTTTGTTAAAATATTTCATCATTGTTTGAATCACAATGAAGTCACAAATGATTGAGTCACAAACGATGAGATGTCTTTTGTAATATATCTACAAAGTAGTTTTATTTGTAAAGATATAGGAGTTCATTCATTAAATATAATATTTTGTTGCAAAGATAACTCTCTCTGACGCGATGTCGACAGTATATTGCAAATGCATTTAGATATTAGGGTTGGCTTGCATTCAATATAATAACAGGTATATCATGGCTATATCTATTTTGGTTAGGCAGATATTACATATGTTTCTTACTTATATATGTTGTTTTTATAAAAACATTGAAATAAAATAATTCTAGGAATAATTATTCATAAGTTTATTCTGGCAAAACTAGTGATTTGTTCAGGTATACAAGTAATGGTTAGAGATTTAAATTCTTGCGTTCCTAACAACAGAAAACATTAATAGTAAAGTGTTTTTAGAGTAAAGCAAGTTTCCGATCGATTTCTTTTCATTCAACTATAATACGTCAAGTTGACAATAATGGTTTATGAATTATAATGAGAATTTTGTATAGTATAGAAAAGACTAAGGCCGGCAATAAACCTCATTGTGGTGGTGTACCCGGAGAGGCCGAGTGTGGTTGGACGATGGACTATGCAAACAGATACCCTAGGACAACCACTGAAAGCCCAAATCGGATTTTTAAATTATTGGTGATTGTCAGAAAAAAATGATGTGCCGGTAAAACCTTACGCTAATTAAAATTTTTCAAGACAAATTTCAAATACATTTTTACGCTTTTTGTACATTTTCAAAAAAGGATTGTATGACTATCGACCTAAAATATTCAAAACGTTGAAAAGGTCAGATTGAGGCCTTCATTTTGCCAAGTTATATCGTTTATTAGGGTAAATATAGGCTAACTACTGTATTACTTAATTAGGGTTGAGGAAACCACGAAAAGGCATTTTAACGACTGAGATAAACTATTTCTACTTTAAAAGCATAAAACACCTAATTGTTACTTAACTTTTAATTGAAGTACAAGACATTCATGTATAAAGACCATTGTATTTAAGCTGCCATTTTTAGACGTGAATCGTGGTGTGTTATGCCTTTTGTTGTGAGAAACAGAAAACCTCTCCTATAAAACACACATCAAACAAAATTGGCTCACTCCAAAAGTCTGTAGACACGACAGTTGATGAGAATGACTTTTATGTAGGCGTTTATAACGAACCCTTCATCCGACTCTCAGTGCGTTTTTAAGCGTTTGTATCATTTTATTTGTGACAAACAGATATATTTCTTCGAAATATCATTTACAATTATTGTTTATTATTAGAGTATTCGAATATTTTACAGATATATTCTTTCCACATTTGAATTCTAAATAATAAACTTTATTTTCATTACAACTTTTTATTGAGCTTAGCTTGTGAGCTTATGGTAAAACAAAAAAAAAGACACAAAAAACTCTCAAATTAATCATTCATTGACTCATATGCGTTTCAATGACATAATTGGTGAAGATTACTTTTTGTATGTCTTTTATTTGTTTTAACTATATTCAGACATACATGAAATAGTTTTTAACTCAATTGTAATAGGATCTTCATGGTGTATAAGTTTATTGCGGCGATAATAGTTGCAAACTAATATTTTGCATAAGAAACAGTTAAAAAAATATTGTATGGGTAAACACAAGAAATATACAAAACTCACAATCATAAGACTTAAAATTATACTAAGCTACAATAGACTTGTATCACTGTTCATGCTAGTAACGCTCAAATTCTTACTTATTATGATGTTTTATAATCGTTGACAACCTTACTTTGTAAAAACTCCTCCAAACGGTTACTTGAAGCTACTGAGTTCTACTAATTAAACGTGAATTCCTTATTAAGTTTCTTATAATAATAATTTTAGACTTTTGAGAAAGGCTTTAATATTATCTTTGACCTTTTGAATAGAAAATATTCTATTTTCACAAATGACAGAAACATTATAAACAATCTGTCAAAAAAGTTTCTTATTAAATTGTTTTTATTATTCCTCCAATGTAGGTCACCTTTCTTTTGATCTATAACCTATACTTCTAATAATAACACAGCATTTAAAGAAAGATTGAAATGTAATGAAAATATACCTTAATATCATTATACAAAACCACTATTTTAAAGGATAGGTTTTATTGAATTTTCTAAAATAAATTCAATCAACAGATTCATATTGCCAGCTTCTTATTAATGTTTGAATTAGGTTAAATATATCATTTAATATTACCATTGACAATACAAGATAAATAGATTGCTAGTGTGTTGTCCTGTGTATGTATTATAAATGTTATTGAATACCACTATGTCTTGTAATTTGTAGGAAAGATTAAATCAAGTTCCATATAAGTGTTTCATCTTTTTTTAACCTTTACAAGTTTCCTAGTTTTATGTGTTTCAATTTCCCATTAATTATACAATTATAGATAAAAAAGCCTTTATATTTCTACCACTGTGGTTTCGCTGAACGTAAGATGTTTTATTATTCTCAAATAAAAGAGCAATAATTCATACGTAAGATAAAACTGAATTAAATGGAAAAGAAGTGTTACAACAAATCGTAAATGGTATAAAAAGTAAGCAATGTATTTTTTTATAATATTGATTATTTTATTGCTCAATACGATCATTACAAAATATATCACCGAGATCTACGCACAGATAACAATTACAAGCGAACTAGGAGAATGGTTTACTTAATCTTTAATTACGGATACAAATAGTAGCATAAAGCCTCAACTGTAGTAATTGCTTCCTCTCCAATAAACCGCCTGAATATTAAACTGACTAGGTATTGTTCCTTGTGTAAATAGAAAATCCAGGGTTTCCAGTTTCTTGTAGGTCAAGGAAATGTGTTTATATTTTATAATTTTGCCTAGCTTATAAAAGCGAACGCAAGGGAAAATAGTGCGTTCTAAATTTGGGTTCAGACATCATCAGAGCGGAAGGGATGGAAATAGCCGTTCTCGATTAATTTATTCCTAAGTATATTCAAATATATTATTTAGGGTAAATGGAAAACATTGGCGTATTGGATTTGGACGATAAATCCATCGATCAACGACTACACACCATCTCTCAATGCAGTCACCGGTTTCCTGTTATTCTAAAAAAGGCTCATTATAGTAAGGTTTCTCAATACTGTCGTGTCAAATATAACGTCCAAGGGGTGCTCTATATCTCATTCGGCACCCTTTGTGCTCTATAGACATTGTAAAGCTCTGAACGTACACCTGTTCATATAAACGTAAAGGAGTTGGAACGGCGCAGTATAGGCAATAGAGATCCTCCTTAAGAAGGACTACAAAACAGTGGTCATTAGACGTTAATGTGGGGAGTGCTAGAGGCTACGTCAACATACTACTTGTTCAAACTATTAATAATGGTTGACTGGAGAATAACTCATTTAAATCTCAATTATAAGGTTTATTCCAGGATCAAAATAGTTTGATTAAACTAAGAGTAAACTAAAACAAGTAATAAAAAAGGAGTTTTTAAAGTCAATTTCCACTCAAATCTACAAAGAAATAATTTATTTTAGTTTCATTTTATTTCATAATTACAAATAATATAAATACGTATATACATATGTCATAATACCAGTACTAAGTGACAAAATGTAAAGTAAATTTTCTTGCAATTTTTTATTTTTTCTATGTATGGTGTTGGACTATTTTCGTTTGTTTGTTACTATTATTACGCTTTCTTTTTATCGTCACCGTCATTAGGTTTTAGTTTCTCTTCGCTTTTCTTTCGTATTGTCCGTTTGTGAAGCAAGGCTAGATAACATTAATCCAGATAGTTTGTTAGTTTATTCTTTTCTATCATTTGTAATCGTATTGCAATATATATGGTTTTGCTTGGTAACCATGGTAACAATTTAAGGGTGTGCAATAGAGGTTTAAACGCCAACCAAACGAGGGAAAAGGTGAATCCATATACTTCTCTAAGAGGTACAATTCTAGTTCGAGGATCCAGATTACTAGTTGGCTCAGTGCCAAAGAACTAGTCTACGAACATGAAGATACTCAGTTCGAAATCAACCTAACCCCCCCCCCCCAAATTTTATTTTTGAAATTCAGTTACTGTATAAATGTGAAACACTATACTAACATCAATTCCCATCCACTATAGGTTCAGAAAATGTATTTGAACTGGATTGGATATTTTAAAATATTATATTATTTACGATTGAAAATATCTACATGATATGTATGAGAAGAGTGTGAGATAATAGAGGGAATTTAATAAAAATAGATGTTTGTGGCTTTAAGCCCAGGTAGACTTTAAGAGTTTATTAAAAATATACACTGATTGTTCAAAATAGTCTTCACAAACCCTAAAGTGTTTATATTTGCTTACATTACATTTCTCTGTTTCATGCATTACTTTTAGTAGTATTTAATAATAGTATACGTTCTACTGAGAAAAAGGATTACATTTTTTTTATATTAATATATTTTAAACTAAGTACAAAAATTAATACAATTTAAAAGTAATTAATTGCATGATTCAAAAATATGTTTTTAAAAAAGTAAATAAACAATTATTAAGAGAACGTAAAATATCTCACAACGGAATTACTATAAAAATTGAATAGCTTAACCCTTAATACAGAATACTTACAATCAATGCCTTATCAAACTAAAATAATAATAATTTTAGATATTAGTAACATTACATTCTGTAGAAATATACCCAAACGATAAGTCTGCAAAGTTATATTTATTTTCCTTAGCTGTTTGCTGTGCAGTTCAAAATTATAATGAGGAATTTACAATAAGACATTTTGTAAGTTTCATTAATTTATTTAAAAGACTCAAGTCTTTGTATGTTATCCCTCTGAGGATGGTTACTTTGTAACTGAAATGTACATTAGGGTAAATTAAAGAAAGTTTGTGGTTAAGAGGTTTTTGTGTATTTATTAAAAATAATTAATTTTCCCATAATATTTAAAATGCCTAGTGGTCCATCTGAAACACGGTCAAATAAATATGAGAAAATGAGTACATAAAATGAGTACAAAAATGTAGTAGAGTACATAAATGAGTACAAAAAATACATATATATATAACTGTATGTAAGGAAACGTCGAAACTGTTATTTTGTGCACTGCAGAACGGATGTACTACAGGATATAATAACTATTCCTCATATATATATATATATATATATATATATATATATATATATATATATATATAAATATTTATACATTGTATATATTTACATATATACATCGCTGTACTTACCAGACCATCTATAAGAAAGTCTGGTCTGAATAAATTATTTTGTTTTTAGACTTGTAAATTTTGTTTAAGGATGTGTGTCTATTCTGTTAATGAAAATTAGGAAGATAAAGCAAAGGGTGGGATAGAAAGCCAGCAGGGGTGGAAAGAAAAAGGAGGAGAGATCGAAAGGTAGCTAGAGAGAATGAGACAGAGAGATAGCCATACCAGAATGGGGATAGAGGCTACGAAGAAAAAAGTCAGAGGATTGAAGCGATTGATAGAAGCTAAGAAAAGAGAGCCATAGAAGAGAGAGACAAAAGGGGCGAGTGAGGCATATGAAAACTGGGAGTAAGAGGAGAAAGAGCCAAAGGTGGAGAGAGTTGGAGCTAGGGGAATGAGAAACAGAGATATAAAAATTATAAAGTGAAATAAAAGATATGTTGTACGAAGTTTGAAATATGAAAAATTGTTTTTATAAAAGATACAAAAATATAAAGCAATTTGTCTCCGCTTAAACAATCACACCTTGGTGAAGTATATATGGATTCCATTTCATAATGGATTCCTGATGTCAATTATAAATCCATAAATGTTTTCAAATGGAATAATTTCAATTAATTCCTTCGTCTCTTATACAAATGTCCCCTCAATAGCTTGGTAATACAATTTTAAAAACATTCGTTGTCTGGCAACAGAAATGATGTCATTTATATCTTGTTAGGACGTATTGTTTAGATAAATGCTTCCAATTACGCCATTTCTCTAAAAGTAAATTCAGTTCTGTTCGTCTATCTAATGGACAATCACGTCTTACTGTTATTCTCAAACTCATTTATAGTTGCTTTTAACTTTATTGAATGATGTGTTTATTTATCCCTTTCTTCTGTAGAATTACTACGTCTATATAACAAGACTTTTATATATATCAGGGTTGCTGTCGTTTTGAGGACTCTCTTCTCTCTTTGTACGCAGAACATACTACGGTAGAAGAGAGTTTATTGGGTCTCCGCAATACTACTGCTAATTTCTAAACCTATACGAAAGAAATAAAAGAGTAAGGATCCTATCATAAAACTTTTCATGAGTTTTTAAAAAATACATTTTAGGTTTAATTATTGCTAGTTCGTTTTGTAGCAGCTCTCAATATTAGGTCAAAGTGCTTAGTTAACTTCACCAAATACGTTACGAATTAAGAACAATAAATAATACCACGACGACAGTGTAATTGATGACTGGACCACTCTGTATCTTCTAATATTATAATTTTTGCCAAATATTTCTAAATAAGAGACATGTTTTTTAAAATAATTGCAGGTTTTATCGTGCAAAGAAAGAGTCAAACAATGTTTTCTCAAGTCAAAGTATGATGAACATTTTACTTTTCCTAAATGTTGTTTTTGAACTAGTAATATTGTGATAACTGATTATAAATCTTTTAAATCAGGCCGATTAGGAAAAACTATTAATAAATTATTAAGAGATTCTTTAAAGTAATACGGGTTAATTTAGCAGAATATATTACAACACCACACTCGCATGTATAACCTAAACGTTAACAGTTCACAGTTTCTCCTCAACAGAAGAGATTTTGGCCTAACCATGTATATGTGTTGTATTGCAAAAATTTAATATCATACATTATCTAAACGACGAATAACTTTATATTTCGAAATAATAAAAGTTACCATCTTATTATTGCATTGAAGTAATTGTCCCATATAAAAAAATAAGTAGTCACAGTCAAGGAAATGCATCAAATTATCTTCCATTCATCTTCCAATTCGAATAAAGCGACTGCAAATAGGGTAGAACAGGAGTCGTGCAGACTAAGAAATATTCCCAAAGTTTAGACGTGTTGGAGATGTTTTTGCGGTACTAAACTCAACAGGCGCCCTTAGACAAAGGGGAATGCACATCTGTCATGATTGCAGATAATGTGGAGCCTAAACTTTAGGCAGACTTTGTTTAGTGTAATCGTTGTGTAATTAATTTGTGCCAAGCGAGCTGTCGATTTAAAACCCAGAGAACATCTGTAGCCAGAGGTGTTGCCTTGAAACGTATTCGCCGCGGCTTCTGTCTTTTAGCAATTAAAACTTTCTCAACGTAAATTCAACGATATACTTACTCTATATAGCTTACTCTATCAGTATTCGGCGAAAGCTGATTTTAGTTTAAGGACCGATTGTTGCAGTTTGTATTTCTTCTTCGATTTTAAGTTTAGACTATAGTAATGGTTTTGAACGTTTATTAGTGTTAATGATACTTGTAGAACCATGTTTTTTCGACCTGCTGACGTAATAGTTCATTGTTTTTCTGGTTGATGAATAATGTTGGAACATGATCCAATCTTGCCACATCTTACAATGTTAATTACAATAATAAAAAAAATACAGTGTACCTGATCAAATTAACTTTGGGAAAACGTATTCCAAAATACACTCTAATTATTTAATAGTATAATTTAAGGTACAAATATTGTTATAATTTTATAATATATTAGTAAATTATTTTATTTACTTTGAATGATTTTTAAAATTTATTCGGGAATAATCGATTAAAAATTAAATTAGAGTCTATATTATTTCTGACTAGTTTAGAGAATCAAACATTTATAAAGTCGATTGTTAGTCGTCCCTTGTCAATTCCATTTCTACTGGCAACGGTTGGAAACGTACAACAATATATGCTGCCTCCGGATAGCTTTTAAAAACCACGCCCTATCGGTTTTGCATGAACGGTTCACTTAGAATGTCGTTCTTTCCTGATATAGAACGAGCGTTACTTCCTTCCATTAGCACGCACCTCTCGCTTATCTACAGTTGCCAATGAATCTCAATGCTCAACAAGATAAATTATGTGGCATACAAAATATGGATAGCAATAGATTCACCTTCCATCCTATATGTAAATTTCTGTCATGAAAATCGTAACACACTTTAAAAATTTAACAAAAAATATAAGAGATTTCACATTTTGAAAATACGTATTGTAATTATGCGGGAGATTTATTATATGCAGGTATAATCATATGTTCAAGTCGATAATCTTGTTTTATGCACAAGGATAACTAATAAAACATATAGTCATTTTAAAATGGATTAGTACGCATACGTGCATGTTTGTTTGTGTGTGTGTGTGTTGGCGTACGTAAAAAAAATTAAAATTCAAAAACGACAACACTTAGAGAAAAACAATATTTACATATAAAACATTAAACGTAATGTAATAATTCAAGAAAAACAAACTAGATTTTGAAAAGTTGCAATATTAAAATAAATATCTCTATCAATTTGATACAGGTTTTATCATATATTTATTACTTAATTCGATAAATTAAATAATCATGAATTGAAAAGATACATAAATTAATATAATGTAATAATAATTATTATAATGTGATAATAATTTTAAAAATGTATTTCTAATCACTCATGATGCCTTGCTAACTGAAACCTGTTTTAATTTTTATTCGTACGTGTTGCACTAGGTTTGTCCCAAACATTGGAGTATTTAAGTTCTAACTCTGAGATGGAAACTTTCATTGCACTATGGAGATCCAACACATAAACTGTGTCAGTATTGCAAACTAAAATGGAATCCAATTACACAGCTAGAAACAGTACTAATTTAAAGTTGTAGCGCTAATTTATGGAGCGAATAACGGCAAAACTTGTTCCTTAGTGTCGATGAAGTGAAACTAGATTATAACAAAAGCCGAGTTCTGAAACCATCCATATATTTCTCGTTACATGCTCTAAGGATTGTTCAGATGGAAATGGAAATGGTAAAATAATTATCATGGAAAGACATCTAATATAGATATAACTGTTCCAGGTGGAATTTAAACTCTGAAATATTGATTTATTCCTATAATAATACATTCAATACTACAAAAAGTTTTAAACACGAACAAATGTAAACTATAAAATAATATACTTCATGGTGGCGTTTAAGTAATAAGTAATAATATCGATTATACATAATTATACGTTTATAAAGTATGGGTATAATAATGTTTGATTCATAATAAACCCTCAATGCTTTTTAATTATTAGTTCTTCAAAAACACGGTGGGAGCGATTCGAGTTCCTTTCCGAGGGTATCACTCTGAACTAAGCCTTAGCATGTAAGATTTAATTTATCGCATTTAAAATGAATTTTTTTTTAGTTTTGGTTCTTGCAAGTGTCCCATGGCGTCTAGTTAGGTAGCCTTACAAACAAATTACATTATACCCTTTCACAAACTATATTTTTGGCAGCAAAAAAAAATCGTAAGAGGTTTTCTGTTAAAAAGCTATTTTTCTTGTTAATAAAATCGTACACATAATTATTTTTCATATACATATAACTACAAAGATTGTTTCACATCTAATATATTTTTAATTATTTAGAATTTTACTAAATGTTCTTTCACTCCTTTCGGGGACATATCTTTTAAACTAGCAATATAAATATTTTTTACAGTAAAATCCTTCTAAAACCAACAATAAAAATTAATTTTTGTTTTGTTTTAAATTTTAAAATTTGCAAATAATATAAATATGTATAAACTTATGTCAGAATAACAATATATAGTGACAAAATAGAAAGTGAATTTTCTTGCAATTTTTCATTTTCCTTTCTTTATATGGTGTTGTATTATTATTTTTGTTTGTTACTATTTATAGACACTTTTTCAGTTAAGCTATGTCATATCTATTATGTATTTTCAAGGAAAGTATTTTTCTCATTATATACAATTTACGTAATCTTTTTATATAAAATATAAATTTACATTCATTCTTAGGGCGAACTAATATTACAAGAACAGATCTAATAAACATTTCTTGGACTATTTCAAGTCTCCATTACGTCAGTGACTTAGTCTGGAGATATTATTACGTTGATTTTCACTCACCAAATATACCTTTTAGTTTACCGTTATATATATATATAAACAACATAGGTTATTCAAATACATGAATATTTATTAATTTATATTCCTGATGATGTTGGTACTGTTTACCAACGAAAAGCTTTGGATATAAATTATTAAATACTCTTGTATTTGAATAACCTATGTTGTTTTAAATTACTAAACAGGAAAACGTATTTTATATTTATATATATATATATATATATATATATATATATATATATATATATATATATATATATATATACCAATTTGAACGGTATTACCAAGCACTATAACCAATAAATGACACTATTATTGATTATCATAAGCTTATTATATAAAAGTGTAAATGTTGAACAATTTTAGGTTGCACAATTTAAGAAACTTAATAAATGTTTGTGCTTTATGTAAAAAAATATTTGCAGGACATTTGCGAAGCATTTAACTGATGAGATGGAGCGGTGGTATTTTACTAAAGTAAAATGGAAAGATAAACTGGTCAAACAATTTCACGCTCCACAGTATATAATGAAACATGAAGAGAGCCCTAACGACATGGATATGGAAAGAAAACGTCATTAATCAAGGCTACTTTTAGACTCGAAGTAGAGATAATATTATCTTATTTTTATTCCTAACAAGAGCTGCCAAACTACAGTAAGCAAAATAAAAACAGCGTTAATGAAAAATAAACTCTGCTTTTATGAGTAACATAATGTGGATCCAGGTCTTTGCACAGACATTTATTTTTTATATAGAAACCACAGTATTAACATAGGGTATTTAGCCTAAGATCAATAAATATAATATGGCCTTAAAATGCGTGAAAATAAAGATATAATGAGATGTAGTCCCGAGCCACCTGTGCATGGCATCCATACCGTGGATCTGTTCCACCTGAGGTTCTGACAAAACTGTGCATACCATGCATTTCGTAGTTCTGAGCCACCTGTGAATACCGTTACACTCTAGTTCAGAGCAAACTGTACATACCATACATATCGCCGTCTAAGCCTCCAGTACATATATGTATACCGTGGTTCTTAACCACCATAACGCTCATACCGAAATCATGGGTCAATTTGTACATAGCGATAATAACCTGGTTTGCAGCCACCTGTACATACCAAGGTCGGTGACTGCCAGTAATAATTCGTATTGCATCAAATGTGTGTTCTTTATTGTTATATGGTGGGTAATGTAAAGTGGAGAAACCTGCGTTTTATTATTATATTATTTTTGGCAGTGGAATGTGATCCAAATTCGCTAGAGAATAGTGGATGTAATGTTTTCCAAGATCTGTGGTACATTTTGTAATGAACTGTAATCAACAAACGCTTTGGATATATATATATATATATATATATATATATATATATATATATATATATATATATATATATATATGTATGTATATATATAACTGTGACATGTGAGAATCGCCTTTTACTCACAGGATCATCGTAACGGAGACCTTTTTATTCCTGAATTTGTGTATTGGAGGCAACATGTGTAGCTTAAAGCTTAAGCTTCAGTCCATCAATCAGCCCCTTGTAGACCGACAGCAGTGTAAATATTCTCTGGATTTTATTGGTAACATGTCACATAAAGCCTTTAATGCTCTGTGCTCCTACAGAGTAGTAGTGCTCTGTCTCCACCGTGTTTCGTTGACATTCTTCGCCAACTTAATCAGTTAGGAATTAAAGTCTCTCTAATATACTTCGTGAATAATAATATGAAATAATTGTTTATAGGTATAATTCTTAAAACAAGTAATAGAAAAAATGGAAATTCCTACTGAAGTTAACTACGAAAAATATTATTTTATTTAAGATAGAGCAGTATTTATGACATTGTGTGGTAACCATGGTAACAGATTAAGGTTGTACAGTGGAGGTTTTGATGACAACCAGAGGGTTGACAAAATGTACATCTTTGACAAATATATTCCTAGGTATTGGAAAGTTGGCACAGTGCCAAAGAGCGATAGAAGTTGAACACGACGATTCTCAGTTTAAATCCGGCTGAAACCCTCAAATTTTATAATTTAATTGTTGAATAAATATTTGTATATATATATATATATATATATCAGGAAAGTGTGAATTAATAGTAGAAATTGAATAAAGTTAAATAAAGAAAACATTGGCAATATGGGATACCATTCGGAGAGGTTGTTTCAGTGGAAACCGCTTTTTATAGAAAATATCGTACATTTAATATAACCTAACATTACAGTCCCTCTAACAGAAATGAACTAATATTTGCTAAAGTGCAGATTTACACCCTCGGATGGCATCATAAATATTTGGCAGATATAGAATTTCGTTAAGGATATATTAAATGTAGAGAAGGAAAGGTGTGAAATTGTATGAAGAGAAGAAAAGGGTATGAAATGGTATGTAAAAATTTGGATGGTATGAAATGGTATGAAGGAAAGTAGACGGTATTAAATGATATAGAGAGAAGGGAAGGTAAGAAATGGAATGAAGTGAAGGGGAGGGTATGAAAAGGTATATAGACAAGAAGAGAGTATGAATGGAAAGGGTGAGAGAGATCTTGTAAAAGCAGATGACGTAAGGATAAGAGGTAGGTATGAGAGAGAAGAGGATGGGATGAAATAGTATAAAAAAGGGAAGGTATGAAATTGTGTGAAAAGAAGAGGGGGTATAAAATGGGATGAAAACAGAAAGAGGAAGGTATGAGAGAGAAGAGGATGGGATGAAATAGTATAAAAAAGGGAAGGTATGAAAGTGTGTGAAAAGAAGAGGGGTATAAAATGGGATGAAAACAGAAAGAGGAAGGTATGAGAGAGAAGAGGATGGGATGAAATAGTATAAAAAAGGGAAGGTATGAAATTGTGTGAAAAGAAGAGGGGTATAAAATGGGATGAAAACAGAAAGAGGAAGGTATGAGATAGAAGAGGATGGGACGAAATAGTATAAAAAAGTGTAGGTATGAAATTGTGTGAAAAGAAGAGGGGGTATAAAACGGGATGAAAACAGAAAGAGAATATGAAATGAAATGATGAAAAGGGGATGGTGCGAAGAGAGGGGCAGGATACAAAATGGTATGAATAAAAGGATACGTTATGAAGCGTTATGAAGACAAGGGAAGGTACTAAGTAGTAGGAAGTAGATGGACCACAAACAAGAAGTTTATCCCATCGTACAAAGATGCCCAACTTTTCATATACGTCTATACAAAGTATTGGTACAATATGAAAATATTTAAGAAGCATTTAAATTTAGTTAGAGAAGGACTTTCATGGTAAAGGAAAGCCAGTTTCCAAGGTGAAACGTTTCCACACTTTACACCGCAGTCGATTCATCATTATACAATATCGGATCCCCGCTCCCCTAATCTAGTTTACTGAGTGTAAAACTGCGCGGAAGCACTTGTGCAAACATTTATTACAAGAATATTTAATATTCACAGTCACGAAACTTGTTAAGCAAAGCCGGCGCAGAATACTTCGAAATTAGGAGTAATTTATTATTTTTGAAAATTAACAATGGTTTGGATGTAATATCGATTTATGTTCCACGCCCGTTCATTTTAACTGGATTACGTTTTGCAGCGTTGAAAATACTCAAACATTTAGTTAATATGAGGCGACGGAATTATCAAGGCCTTGTAGCTCACCATCTCGAAGTGTGCTAAGTATACACGATTCTATTGACCTTGGTAATTATATTGTATTAAAGTTATGTAAACATCGAATAATTCGTTCACCTTCAACTATTACGTAATACGTATGATTGTATTGTGACGTCAGTCACCCCTAAACCCAACAATTACTATCTACTCTATGTGAAGCTAAGACAAGACAATATACAAACAACACTATTTATGCACATATTAACATACATATGCGTAACTCATAAAAAACACTGAACAACACTGGAAGTAATCATCATCATTACACAATAATATTACTCAGCCATGGATCGATAAACAGTTTACCAATTCTAATAGGCAATAAACTTTATATTTCAACCATCATTAGAGCCATATTTAAAGTTTAGTTTTGCGTGACGTCATTAGGGATTGCGTGTTTTCGGAGAAATACCTGCTCGTTCTCTGTTATTATAAATAAAATTACCATAGTAGCAAGGTACTTCCCTTTTAGATTTGCCCGCGATTTCAACTTATATACATGTCTCTGCTGTAGATAATTTGCTGTTACAGAAACGTTAGACTTGGTTTTTCCGTGGATTTAGAGGAAACTAACGCTTTGTTGGTAAACGTATAGAAATGGTCATACAAGTTATGTATGCGCTATGCTTAGAGCATTATATCATGTAAGGATGAAGTCGATATAGAAAACGTCACAGGGTTAAAGTCGTATGTAAAATTGTATTGAATGAGTTTTGTTATAAAAGCGAAAGTGTTAAGGTAATATATAAGTTTGTTAATAATATATTTTCAATAGGACAACTGTTGTAGTAATTATATTTCATTCTTAAAAATACCAGCATCAAGTAAAGAACTTTAATTGTAGGAACGAGCTTTGTTTATATATATATATATATATATGTATATATATATATATATATATATATATATATATATATATATATATATAGCAAATCATTGTATTAATAATAAGCACCAATTTCCAAATATTGAAAATATGAAACTTATAAAAGAAATTAAGGGATTAAGAATGAATATATATGAAGCATTCGAAATATATAAATACAATAATAGTAACAAATTAATAAAAGACCAAATACAAATACATTCTAAATTTGATACTATATTCAATATCTATAATGTTACAGCAACAAAATAAATTTGGCAATTTGTATAAATTTAGCAACAATTCTATTTCTAATTTAACATATGTTTTAGGCCTATAGCTTACATTATTGTAATTTTCAGTCCTGATGATGTTGGTACTGTTTACCAACGAAAACCTTTGGATATAAATTAATAAATATACTTGTATTTGAATAACCTATTTTGTTTAAAAATATATATATATATATATATATATATATATATATATATATATATATATATATATATATATATATATTTATATATATATATATATATATATATATATATATATATATATATATATATATATATATATATAGACTGGATAAAGTTGAGTATGGTTTAAATGATGGAAACTACTGAAAAATGTCCGTAA
This sequence comes from Prosapia bicincta, assembly GCA_036971475.1. Lineage (NCBI taxonomy): Eukaryota > Metazoa > Arthropoda > Insecta > Hemiptera > Cercopidae > Prosapia > Prosapia bicincta. The sequence continues at coordinate 850,065 of JBAIZL010000059.1, forward strand.
TACTAGGATTTCTTATTATAGTATTCTATTTTCAATACAATGGCTGTCGTGGTAATTTCATTTCGTTTATAAATAGGAAGATCATTTTGCCATTTTTATTTACCCTTATTAACAAGAAGTTAATTTCAATGAAGATGATCTGGACATGATCAAGATTAGCAAGACATTTTCAGTGATTAGAAATACGTTTTAAAAACAATAAAATATATCTATATTTTCAATTCATGTTTTATTTGAATTCTCGAGTTAAGTATTAAATAAATTTGGATCATTGGGTTAAGGTAATATTTTTTTTTAATATTGCAACGTTTTAAAAATTAGTTTGTTGTCCTTATCAAGGTAGAAAACAATATTACGCTGCTTTTATGTTTTATGTCACTATTAGTGTTGTTCAATTTTACTTTTTTAATGAATTAATGGCTTTCACTACTTTGGTGTGTTATTGCATCATATGTTTTGAGTAAATTTTACGGAATATTATAAATGTTAACTTGTTGTATGAGTGTACAAGTATTTGTTAGTATAATATTTATACTAGTGATAGGTTTCAGTTAGCAAGTCATCATCAGTTAATTAAAATACGTTTTAAAACCCATGAAATATAGCTAAATTTAATTTAAATATTTTATCAGACTTGAAAGCTACATAACCCCTAACAATCACGACATGTTACTATATCACTAGACGCGGTTGTAGAATAAAATATGTTTTTGCTGTGACAGTTTACTAAGAGGTAGTTAATTAATCAATTTTTTCTTATAAATAGTTGAAAATTATTATGTGTTATGTTGCTTCAAATTATTTTTAAACAAAATTGAAAAATAATCTACTTAGAAAATGTCAGAAAACATAACAGGTCGTTTTATTAACATACGTGTAGATAACATACGTGTAGATGTGTAGGAAAAAAGACATACCAACACAAGAACTATTTCATGTGTACTTGCATAGCATATAGTATATATATATATATATATATATATATATATATATATATATATATATAAATATAAAAAATAATATGATGATGTTGGTACTGTTTGCCAACGAAAAGCTTTGGATATAAAATAATAAATATTCTTGTATTTGAATAACCTGTGTTGTTTTTAAAATATATATATATATATATATATATATATATATATATATATATATGTGTATATATGTATAGAGAGAGACAGAGTATACCTTTATAGTTCACAGTATAAATATAGTACACCTATACTGCCTGTTAAATTTAAGGTATTTATTTATAATAGTTTTTTATATAAATTAAAAGACATTTTAAACTTGTAATTTAATTGCTAATAATATTGATAGTATTCATAATTAATCATGGTTAAAATAAAAGTAACTTGAAATAATAAGATTGTAACTATATTTAATGGTTTAATGGTTTTATACATGAACATATATACAATTATGTTCTATACAATAGAAGCTTCTACTTTAATTATTTTGATAATTATGTGCATCTGTGGTTATACCTCTTATTATAAAGCGCACAAAAAAGGAAATAGGAAGGTTCAAATGAAAAAAAAACTCAGTTTGAATATTTATTGATTATTATTTATTTTATTGGAAGATAATTTTCTACCTATAACTGTATTATATATATAACTGTATATAACCGCATACTGACCTTGGTACGTACAGGTGGTTGCAAACCAAGCCTCTAATCACGTTATGTTTACTATGTAAAAATTGACGCAGCATTTTGGTACGCACGTTATGGTGGTTAAGAACCACGGTATACATATATGTACTGGATGCTTAGACGGCGATATGTATGGTATGTACAGTTTGCTCTGAACTACAGTGTAACGGTGTAACTACAGTGTAACGGTGTAACAACAGTGTAACGGTGTAACTACAGTGTAACGGTGTAACTACAGTGTAACGGTGTAACTACAGTGTAACGGTGTAACTGCCAAAAGGGCACTGATGACAGTGAGAAGAATGGTGGGTAAGAAATGGGGACTGAAGCCATCAATGATGCACTGGATGTATCTGAGGGTGATAAGACCTATGATTACCTATGGTGCTCTGGTGTGGTGGACAAAGGCCAACCAGGCACAGACAAGAGCTCAACTGAGCTCTATCCAGAGATTGGCTCGTCTGTGCACACTGGGAGCGATGTCAACTACACCTGGTGCAGCAATGGAAGTAATGCTTAACCTCCCCCCCCCCCCTTGAGCTTGTCCTTAGGGGAGAGGTGAGGCTGGCGGCATGGAGATTGCGCAACTCGAACAACTGGGCTAACCTCCCAGATGTTTCGGGACATATGAGTATCGAGTGCGTGGTCAAAGAACCCGTCTTGGAAATGGGCAGCGACCACATTACTCGAACGTTTGCACCTGACCAGGCCCACCATACTATGATGGAATGGTCAGGGACATTAACATCGGGAGCTCAGATCTGGTACACAGATGGCTCCAAGATGGACTTCGGCACTGGAGCGAGGGTGTATTGTAAAAACCCAAGGGTAAAACTAGTTTTTTCCTTGGGGAGGCATACCTCTGTCTTTCAGGCCGAAATATATGCTATAAATGCCTGTCTGGGAGAGATAGCGAGAAGGGGAACACACGGGACCCGGATTGCTATTTTCTCCGACAGTCAGGCAGCAATTAAGGCACTAAACGGACATGTGGTCACCTCGGCCATAGTCAGGGAGTGCCTAAATAACCTACAAGCCCTGGCAAGGCACAATCAAATCTAGATAGGTTGGGTGCCAGGGCGTAGGGGAATATTTGGAAATGAAGCCGCAGATGCACTGGCCAGAGAGGGGTCTTCGACTCCCCTGATTGGACCAGAGCCTGCGGTAGGTATTTCCAAATCCATGGTCAAGATGGCAGTGCGAAGGTGGATGGCTGAAAGACACTGTGAGCACTGGATCAGGGCAGAAGGGATGAGATACAGTAAGCTAACCCTTAGGAAACCTTCCTTGGGGCTGCAGAAGAATCTCATCTATCTGTCTAGGCAGGAACTGAGGATAGCCACATGTCTACTCACGGGACACGGTGGACTAAGGAAACATCTGCATAAAATGGGTATCTACAAAGATGAACCAGTGTGCAGATTATGCGGGCAAGAACTGGAGACCGCCACACACATCATTTATAGATGTGAAGCACTTGTCGAGAGGCGCTTCAACCTCTTTGGAGATAGCACAGCTCTGGAAGAGGATGCTGAAGGTAAAACACTAGTCAGAAAACTCCTAAACCTGGTAAGAGGGAAGGGGCTATTTGACTAGACCAGGAAGGTAAGTACAATATACCTTAAGGTAGCAGTGCTTTGGGCAGTTTTAAACCCGTTCCCAAGTCAAGAAAAAAAAAACGGTGTAACTACAGTGTAACGGTATTCACAGGTGGCTCAGAACTACGAAATGCACGGTATTTAATGAGCTTAGGCTAAATATATTATGTTAAAACTGTAGTAAGTAAGCACAAAAAAAATAAATAGAAATTTTAAAATAAAAAAACTCAATTTGAATGTTTAATATAACAATTGGTTTATCATTTATTGTATTAGAATATTTGTTTTACCTATAACTGTATAATGCATGGTTGAAGATAAATTATTTAATATTTTATTGTAATATATATTATTCTTATTGTTTTTGAAACGTAATTCCAAGAGTCAAATAAAAGTTTTTTTTTAATTAAAGTTGGTGTTACACATATAATATATATGTATATATAAAATAGTTTTACGCCGTTCATATAAATTCAATGTAACCTATATATTTTTTAGTTACTTATTTAATATTATTATTTACTTATAATTTAGTATGAATATTACGTTTATAAGTGCAATACGAATTTCTTTGATCCATGTAATAACGATTTAAATTTAAATTGAAAATCACTATAAAATTGTGTTACAAAATGGCGTAGTGAAGTTATTTTGTAAAGTTCCAGAACGTTAATTGTTGATGTTTGCTAAATATTAGTATAAAAGCCGTCTAGTATATTAAATACCAAGTTCAAATTATCTTGTTTTGATCAATGCAATCGTGACTAAATTACACCTGAAAATCCCGGTATAATATCGGGTACAATATCATATTTATCGCTGGGTTCTGACCGCTTTTAGTGAGTTACATTCATTTACTCTATAAATACCTGAAACTTACCCGCTATTAGACAGTTACGCAATAAATATTTGTTTGCTTTATATCGTTGAAATTACTTTGAGAAAGTTTTAATTGCTAAAAGGCAGAAGCCGCGGGCAAATAAGTTTCAAGACAACACCTGTCGGCTGCAGACGTTCCCTGGGGTTTAAAATCGACAGCTCGCTTGGCATAAAGTAATTACACAACGATTACTCTAAACAAAGTCTGCCTAACGTTTAGGCCCCACTTTACCTGCAATAATTACAGATGTGCATTTCCCTTTGTCTAGGTGCTCCTGATGAGTTAAGTACCGCCAGAACATCTGCAATACGTCTTAACTTTGGGAATATTTCTTAGACGGCACGACACCTGTTCTACCATAAGTCTAGTGACTTTAGTCAAACTGGAAGGTTAATGCGGGATAAGGTGATGCATTTCCCATTGGCTAAGGGCACCTGATAGATAAGTTTAGTACCGCCAGAACATCTCCAACACGTCTTAACTTCGGAATATTTCTTAGACTGTTCTACCCTAATTTCAGTCGCTTTAGTCAAACTGGAAGGTTAATGGGGGAAAAGGGGATGCATTTCCCTTTGTCTAAGGGCGCCTGATGAGTTTAGTACCGCTAGAACATCTCCAACACGTCTTAACTTTGGGTATATTACTTAGACTTCACGACTCCTGTTCTACCCTAAGTGCAGTCCCTTTAGTCAAACTGGAAGGTTAATGGGGGATAAGGTGTTGCATTTTCTTGTCTCTGACTACTTACCTTTTCCTATGGGACAATTATTTTATTGTAATAATAAGATGGTAAGTTCTATTTATTCCAAAATATAAAGTTATTCGTTGTTTAGATAATGTATGATATTAAATTTTTGCAATACATGAAAGATACATGGTTAGGATATAATCTCTTCTGCTCAGGAGAAACTGTTGACTTGTTAATGCTCATTTCCGCTAAAGTAACGCGTATTACTTCAATGAGTTGCTTATCAAGGTAGTTTAAAAGTGTTTTTCCTAATATGCCTAATATAGGAGTTCTAAAATCAGCTATCCTAATACATAACTACATAAATACATAGCTATTCCAAAAATATTTAGGAAAAGCCGCATTTTTATAATACTTTGACTTTAGAGAAAATTGTTTTACTCTTTCTTAGTACGATATAACCTGAATTTTTTTAAAAACCATGTCTCATAATAAGGAATATATCGCTAAAAGTATAATATTAGGAGATACAGAGTGGTATTACAGTTTCGGAACTGGCGTCCAATCATCCATTGCACTGTCGTTATGGTATTTTCTTTTTGTTCTTATTTCCTAAAGTAATTGCCAAAGTTAACTAAAGACTTAAACCAAACATTGAGAGCTGCTACAATACGAATCAGCATTAGTTAACTGTAGGCGTTAGCAACAAGTGTTGCACGGTTAATAATGTTTATTGTTGTCACTATATTTAGGTTTTATATTTATTCTTACTGCGTTTAGTTTATTGTTGTGTGGTATTCAGTTTATTACACATAATTCCCCCTAATGCTTTTATACAAGTGCATTATTCTGGTCTCGTTCTTAATTGCCTCAGCGTAACCATGGTGGTGCAATGTTTTACGGTGCAAAACTATCAACATTTACATGTAAATAAATTAATTAAAGTTAAAATATATTTTTAAAAAAAAGTATAAAAAATTTACGACTCAGTGCTTACGCTTTTATTTCTTTCGTATAGGTTTAGAAATTAACATTAGTATTGCGGAGACCCAATACACTCGCGTCTACTGTAGTTTGTCTTGCGTACAAGGGGAGAAGGTAGTCAACGCAACGGCAGGAAACTTAAAGTAAGTAAAAGTCTTGTTATATAGACGTAGTAATTCTACAGAAGAAGGAAATAAATAAAGACATCATTCAATAAACTTAAAAGCAACTATAAATGTGTTTGAGAATAACAGTAAGAATCAATTGTCCATTACATAGAAGGGCAAAACTTAATTTACTTTTAGAGAAATGGCGTAATTGGAAGCATTTATCTAAACAATACAACCTAACAAGATATAAATGACGACATTTCTGTTGCCAGGCAACGTCTGTTCTTTAAAGGGCATTAATAAGCTATTGAGGGAATATTTTTAAAAGAATTAAAAGAATGATTGCAATTAAAAAATGTATGTATGTATATGTTATATCAAGCATCCAACATGTTTTGCGATTTGTATTTACTTCTTTAAGGTTTGATTGCTTATCAGCAGACAAATTGTTTTATATTTTTGTAGAATTTATTAACACAATTTTAAATATCTAAAGCCTCGTACGGCATATCTTTTATTTCACATTATTATGTTTATATATATCCTCTTCTCTTCCCCCAGCTCCATCTCTCTCTCCTTCTGTGACTCCCTATTTTTACCCACCTCACTCTCCCCCTTCGCATTTCTAATGCTCTATTTTCCGATTTCTGTCTATATCTTCCATCCTCTGGTTCTTACCTTCGTTGCCTCTTTCACTATTTGGATATGCCAAGCTCTCTGTCTCTTTATCTTTAGCTACCTCTCGGTCTTTCCCTCTATGACTTTCTACCCCTGCTAGCTCTCTCTCCCACACTATATCTCTCTCCCCTCTCTCTTTCTACTTCTACCTTTTACTAACAAAATAGACACGCATACATTTAAATTAAACTTACAAGTCAAAATAGGTCATCTACATGATTATTTTTTTTTTGTGATTTTATCATGATATAAATGGTCTAACACATTTACACTACATTCTGGACAAATTACAATATTTGAATATTTCTGTTTTATATTGTTTTAGTTTACCACCTCTATTGAGTGGATTTAATAAATTAGCAACTCTTTTTCGTTTATGGTTTTTCTAGACGTGAAATAAATAGTGATTTTATTGTCCTGTTATCTAAAATAGGTCTTGTTAACTGATGTTTTAGCTAGCACTAATAGTAAATTTGCAGCCTAGTTTCGGAGCTGCAACAGTATTTAGAACCGTTCATTTCCAAAGATTCCCAAAATTATCTAAGATCAGAAATTTAGTGGAAGTTACCTTGTTGTAATTCCATAAAATTTAAACCTAATTATGACCGTTGTGTAACACATGAAGAAGATCCACGAAGCAAGTATTAACGGATGCACGGTTATGCCTGAGTGCTATAACACAAAACTCTTTTGGAATGAAATTGTTAGGTGAATCCGCGGATGAAAATTTATTCCTTGAAAGGAAACATTTTAGCTTAGGAGAACAAACTTTTGCAATATTTTAGCATTACATTGTCGATAATCATCTGCCAGAGATAGATTCAAAAAAGTCTGTAAACATCGCTACCAGATAATGTAGTCATGATCTTGTTTCAACTGGACTGGTGAGACTTTTGTTGATCTGGTAAATAATATAATTTCCTTTCAAACTATCTATGAATTAGATTGAATAATTTTACATTAGACTACATTTCAGGCACCATTGTTGGATAAGTGAATACAAAAAACACACACACAAACACAAACACACACTCACACACATACACACACACACACACACACACACTCACACACACCTACACACACACACACACACACACACACACACACACACACACACACACACACACACACACACACACACACACACACACACACACACACACACACACACACACACACACACATACATACACACACACCACACACACACACACACACACACACACACACACACACACACACCACACACACACACACACAAACACACACACACACACACACACACACACACACACACACACACACACACACACACACACACACACACACACACACACACACACACACACACACACACACACACATACACACACACCACACACACACACACAAACACAAACACACACACCACACACACACACGCATTCATATATATATATATATATATATATATATATATATATATATATATATATATATATATATAAATATTGCAGTTGTTTAATATTCCTGATGATGTTGGTACTGTTAGCCAACGAAAAGCTTTGAATTGTAAATTCAAATATAATTCTTGTATTTGTATTTTGACTTTTGTTCTTTATATATATATATATATATATATATATATATATATATATATATATATATATATAACTAAGTCAATATACAACTACAAGAATTATATTTGAATTTACAATTCTTACAATTTATAATTCTTGTATTTGTATTTTGACTTAGTTCTTTATTAATACACAAGAATACATATTGTCATAATATATAAATATATATATATATATATATATATATATATATATATATTTTAAAACAACATAGGTTATTCAAATTCAAGATTATTTATTAATTTATATCCAAAGATTTTCGTCGGTAAACACTACCAACATCATCAGCAAGTTTACTGACGAAAAGCTTTGGATATAAACTAATAATTATTCTTGTATTTGAATAACCTATGTTGTTTTAAATTATTAAACAAGAAAACGTATTATATATAAATATATATATATATATATATATATATATAAACATATATATATATTTATATGTATGTATGTTTATATGTATATTGAAGTAAATTCAACAAAGTAGATTTTTGTATATATATATATTAATATAAAAGATAAGTACTTAAATAATGATTACATATTATTAAATTCATGTAAACCTTATTCTCTCATATTTAGACGAATCAGATGGAGTTTAGATATTATTGAAAAATTAATAAATGCCATATGAAAAAGTCTTTTTTTAATAAAATAATATCTTATTTAAAAATTCATTGGCCAAGTAATAAATACTCCTTATGTTATTACGTATATTCATTTTACACTACTATCTATCATTATGATGTTTTTGTAGAGTGAGCCAAATTTAAAATATATATATAATATATATTTATATTTTACTCAATTTAGACGAAGCGTTATTGAGGGGACACCAGAGTTGAAGTTAAACGTGAGAACGCATAAAATATATTTTTTACGCTATTGATCTTTAGAATCGTATGGCTTGCAATTGTAGCGTTATAATAGCAAAGGCAATGGTATACTAAGCTAAGGACATGTTGCTGTAAGAACAGGCAACAAACTACTTTAACAGTTACGTGCCTGTGGTAGTTTTATGTAACACGTAGCTATTAGGTAGCAAAATACGCCGATTCTAGGAGTTTCGCTATGTTTTTGAGGGGCAACGAAGCGTGGGTCTACTTTATAAAAGTGTAAATGAGTCACACTCTGTGACTCAGAGAGAAATCTTGTTTGAGGTTCAGTTGAATTTGCATTGTGCTTTACGGAGGCAAGAAATATTGCCCACAAAGCCATTGGCCTTTATAACATATGATGTGTTTCCTCCTAATACTTGACTGCAATATCCTTTTCATAGTTAGTTATTAGTGTGGAGACTTGTTCAGTCGTATTATAAACTTTATTGCATTAAAACGTCTCATCGTATTACGTCATACAATCATGGAGATTCTAACGCGCGGTCGAAGTTAGTAATTTTACTATCGATTGATCTCAAACAAAAATGAACAACATTCTGAATATATATCGAAGGTAAACCAATGGTCTAGAGTGGATAGCAAATTCTTACTTGGTCTCAATCGATTTGGATTTCAAAACGTCCTCATAAAAACTTCTTACGAGGTAATTAAATAATATAAAAATAAGCAATCACGAAAATTATTACTCCTAAACTAAAGAACTACTAACTACTCTATGTTAAAGCTAAGACAAGACAATATATAAAGAAGACTGTTTATGCACGTGTAATTATACATATGTGTAACTTATAAAAAACTGACAACAATGGACTAATCATCATTTTTGCTAATAAATATTACTCAGCCATGGATCAATAAACAGTTTACCAATTCTAATAGGCAATAAACTTTATATTTCAACCATCATTAGAGCCATATTTAAAGTTTAGTTTTGCGTGACGTCATTAGGCATTGCGTGATTTCGGAGAAATACCCGCTCGTTCTCTGCTATTATAAATAAATTTATCATTGTTGCAAGGTATTTCCCTTTTAGATTTGCCCGCGATTTCTACTTATATACATGTCTCTGCTGTAGATAATTTTCTGCTATAGAAATGTTACATTTTGTTTATACGTGGCTTTAGAGGAAACTAACACTTTGTGGGAAACACACTTCATTCACGTGATATAAGTACTATTCATCGAGCATTAATATCATGTAATGTACAAATCGATACAGACACAAAACAGGTTAAAGTCGAATCTGTTAGATTGTATTGATTAAGTTTGATTATAAATAAGTAAATGTTAAAAGTAACAAATACTTCTTATAAAATTATACTTTCAATAAGGCAAATTTTATATTAAATACAACTCATTCGTAAGTGTCAGCATCAAGTAAAGTTTTATTGTAGAAACGAGCATTGTTTTCATAGATATAGACTGGATAAAGTCAAATATGGTTTCAAAGATAGAAACGAGTACTAAAAATTGTACGTAATATTAGGACTTATTTTTATAATAATCTACTTTCAATAAAGTGGCTGTCTTGGTAATTTCATTTCATTTATAAATATAAAGATCATTTAGCCATTTTCATTTACTATTATTGACAAAAAGCTTAGTTCAATAAAGATGATCTGGCCCTGAAATTCTTAATTATCTCATACTGTCAGAGACAAGCTCATTTGGTTTTTAGTACTTGATAATAACTGGTGGACACAATCCAATTTTTAAATCCCTATGTATGCAATCCTCATTATCCTCGTTCTCTCAGAAACAAGATAAATAAATCGATATACACAATTCACACGTTTAAATTCGATTTTGTAAACTGTAACTTGATATTGAATTAGTTTTATTATAAATCAGTAAATTTTTAAGTAGTTTGTAACAAAATAGATATTTAAAAGTTCACAATATAAATTAGAGCTTAGCATTGTGCTAAAAAATAAATAAGGAAAATACACTGGTAAACACTTTTCTCACAGCACACATTTTATCTATCATAGTATGGTTTCGGCAATTATGTTTCCTTCGTTAGGGATAAAACTATACTCGTGCTGCTCCTATCCTTGCTGTTTTATACCTAATTACTGAAACCTTATTATGAAGAATATAATTTGTATTGTGTGGCACTTGTATAGTTGTGTATATGTCTTATATAATTACCATTTTATTTATTTAAAAATATATGAAAACATTTATATGAACACTAGTTTATAGTATCAGTTAATTTTGTAATAAAAAATTAATATAAGTAAATGGTACTATAGGCAACTGTGGCATAGTAACAACAATATAATTTGAGAACCATAATTTGTAAAATGTAAAACTTTTAATATATTGAAGTGTAATTTTACTTCAGTTTTAATAAGAAGAAATAAATGACACCTCTTCGTGGTATTTGTGAACCTTTTCCATGATAGTTTAACATAAATCACGTGTTACAATCTCGTTATAGCTTTAACGTGTTTTTTTACTTAAAATTTGCGGTAAAATATTTTAATATTAAAGAAGTGACACCAAGTACTGGTCCTGAAACGAAACGGATACGAATTCATTAATTTGAAATATTTCTCGTTTTTTTTACTAAATTTTTTATAAATCATAATTTAAAATATAATAGATCCATCGTAGTTATAAACACATTTGGTTAAAAGTCAAACCTATATTCAGTTTTCATTCCTTAGCTAGTTTGAAAACAAATAAAATGTTTATATAACGGTATAAGTACTATAGGAACCCATATCTGTGGAATATAGTCTAAATTTATTATCCTGACATATATAAACCTTCACTACAGTAGCCAGAGATCTATCGGATCTATTCACATACAATCTGAGAACTGTTTGTGAAATTAGTTTGTTTAGAAACATTTTCAGCACTGATGGCTTGAGTACCTCCAAATAGAATAACTTTACCACGCGGTATAAAATAATATTAATCCATCCAACATTGATAATTGACTAATTTTCGCAATTATCAAATTAAATTCTATATAAAGCACTCATTTGTATCGCACGGATCGTTTGATTCTAGTTTATTTCAGTTTCAACAAAGCGACATTTTGGGAAAGCCATTTCAATGAAGAGATTCCCGTTTATTAAAATATTTCATCATTGTTTGAGTCACAATGACAGTCGTCATAGTGTAAAGTGAAAACGATGAAATGTCTTTTGTAATATATCTACAAAGTAATTTTATTTGTAATGATGTAGGATTTGATTGAATAAATATAATGTTTTGTTGCAAAGACAACTCTCAATTTAACCGACGTCGACGGCAGATTGACAATAAGTTTAGATGTTATCACACACAAGCACATCTTCTCTCTCTCTCTCTCTTTCTCTCTCTCTCTCACACACACACACACACACACACACACAAGCACACACGCACACACGTGCTTACACACATAAACGCTGGCTATTATCATGTTTTTTAACATTATTTCGTCTAAAGTAAGAATCTATAGTAGACGAATCAAATTTTATCAGTATAGATTTGTTGCATATTTCATGTAAGAATGAAGCATATTTTATGAAGAAAATGTTTTTTATTCTTTATATATGACTTCTTTTAGAAATACTACAATAGCTTTTCTGAACACAGAAAGTGCTATTTATGGAAAGAAATAATCACGTCATTGTGTTCGAGGTTGATTGGGTAATTTTAACATCGACAAAAGCATTAAATCCAATTCAATTTAAACTCTCATTTATATTTTATTAATGCAAATTGGTACGTAACGGGGTTGTTTCAGGATAACATTTAACAACTATTTGAATAATTCATTGTTTAGCTTCAATTATTTAGGGTTTCAACATATTAAAATATTATTATTATTTAATCATATTTATTCTTTTTAAACAATTAATAGTTCCTAAATATGATATTTTTTTATTGGAAAAGCACATACAAAATTAGAGTTTGTAGAATAAAGTGTTTTCGTGACGATTTAAAATAATATTAGATTAATAATGATTGAATCAACATTTAAAACTGAAACCGAATTTTGAACTCAGTTTAAATGTATTGAATCAAAAAAACAGAAAATATAACAGAAAAGTAATTTTATGGTATACAATTCGGTTAGAAATATATCATTGCTGGTAGCTCCAATACTTTTCCAAAAATGAAGCTACAACAGTGTTTCAACAAATGAATCAAATGTGTTTAGTAATTAAAAAATAGTAAAAAATAACTGACTAAACTGATGGAATAAGTAAAGTTTTAGAAATGAGTACTGACATATATAAATGATATTATGTTTCTACACGAAATATGGAAATGACAGTATTCGTGTTTCACTCTATCTGCGTTTATTAAAATTAACAAATAAAAAATATTTGATAATTATGGTTTTCATTAGAATTTTATTTATTGTACTAATTTCATAAGAACATATAAAAAGATAGAATATATAACCAGCCCAATCTACGTCTTTTACTTTGATAGACACTTATATAATAGGCAGGAAATATTCGATTATATTACTTTAAATAAGAAATAGACGAATGGAATGTGTCCTTACTTGACCTAAAAGTACGAAATCACTTTGTCGTCATTTCGAGGACTTCAACCGTGCTCGTCCAGAAACAAGCAGTCGTAATGAAAATAGTACTCACAAAACTCATCTCCTACAAAGCTTCCATCTCTCCGACATTTCCTAATTTTATCAGAGGAGAAAACAACGGTTCTGGACAATAAGTTAGTAAATGGGAAATAAAAATGAACCATTCTGAGATATAAAATGGATTTAGAGGTAGAAGAAACACGTTTTTACGTGTCCATGCTTTGTGTCCATGCTGAAGCTAATATGTTTTATTATATTTTTGGAAGTGACCATACTAAAGCCTTATTCTTATAATGCACTTATAAGGCAAAATAATACATCTTATAATGCAATTATTGGTGTTAGATGTTTAATTTAGTCGCTCACACAAAGTTAATCATTTCGTGAAAAAACTAGGCATTAAATATTTTTTCGAATAAACATAAAATATAGTATTTAATTAAAGTTTATATTAAAAACAACACATTCATTGTAATAACAATAAAACAATTATGTTAATAATAACGCATTATTGTGTAATATTCTCACTCTAATTATACTCTGATAATTATTATTAATACTAACTTATATTATAATTGTTATTGTATATAATATTTTTTTATATTTTAATATGATATTTTCATTATCCTTATTATGATAATAATAATAATAATAATAAAATTATGAAAGTAACTCATAATATTAAATAATTTTAGGTTTAAAAATATTAGGCAATTTGTTATTCCTAACTAACTAATTATTTTATTTTAAAAGTATCTAATATTGTAATGTCTTGAAACACCTAGTGGAACGTTTTTCCAAAAATGAAGACTGTATATCTGATTGTTTCATATTATTTGAGTACAGAGTGTTAAAGTTTCCTTTAACTACTACCAATGTAGGGTATAAGAAGGAAAGCATGTGACAGGGGGTAGTGAGAGTAGGCTCCTTAGCCTCGATACGAAGACTAGGGGTTGAGCGTGCTTCTAGAGCAGTATCGGTTCGTTAGCCTCAATACGAAGGCTAGGTGTTGAGCTTGCTCCTAGAGCACATATCGGTTCGTTAGCCTCAATACGAAGACTAGGGGTTGAGCTTGCTCCTAGAGCAGTATCGGCTCGTTAGCCTCAATACGAAGACTAGGGTTTGAGCTTGCTCCTAGAGCAGTATCGGCTCGTTAGCCTCAATACGAAGGCTAGGGGTTGAGCTTGCTCCTAGAGCAGTATCGGTTCGTTAGCCTCAAAACGAAGACTAGGGTTTGAGCTTGCTCCTAGAGCAGTATCGGCTCGTTAGCCTCAATACGAAGACTAGGGGTTGAGCTTGCTCCTAGAGCAGTATCGGTTATTTAGCCTCAATACGAATACTAGGGGTTGAGCTTGCTCCTAGAGCAGTATCGGTTCGTTAGCCTCAATACGAAGACTAGGGGTTGGGCTTGCTCCTAGGGCAGTATCGCTTCGTTAGCCTCAATACAAAGACTAGGGATTGAGCTTTCTCCTAGGGCAGTATCGGTTCGTTAGACTCAATACGAATACCAGGTGTTGGGCTTGCTTCTAGAGCAGTATCATTTTCAGAGTGCGATACTGCATCAAGGGTTTGTAGAACTGTAGGGCGTGGAGATATATAGGCTAGACAACCTTAGATCTATGAGCGACTTTACGATGGTGCAATAGAAACGATGTATACTAGATCTGTCTGGTCCCCAGTTAGTACCCCTAAGAACTAATAGCATGGTTATTCACGCACAAGAAGGAACCACAGAACACTTGTACCAACTTAAAAGACCCAAAGCTGATACATCAACGTAAAGGATAGCCTAAGGATGTTAGTTACGACGGATAAATTCTACACTGACTTTTTCCGAGGCGTACATTTCAAGCACGTAGTTCATTCACCATTATTTGAATCTGTTTATTACTATTTTCAGAGATCTGTCTGCGATTGCTGAACTACGAGCAGCGACACACATCCAGAAATCCTCTATCAACTAAGGTAGTTTACCAGGAGACCTACGTTAGAAGTGATATTGTTATGGCAATAAAATATAGCTTCACACTCCGCACGCTGCCCACGGATCAGTATTCTCTAGTTCTTGACTCTTAAGCATGGTGTCTCCAAGTCCTGTATACTCCATGATTTCAAAGTGTAACATTCCTTATCTCTTGCTATGTCGTATGTCTTATCAATATCGGAGAAAATAGTGACGAGAGTTTGACACAAGAGGAAGGCATTTTATATAGCAGACAAGAGAGAGAGTAGTCTAAAACTGGAAACCTGGTATGGAGGGTTAAATTACTTCATGTGGCCACAACTCTCTCCTTACCACGCTCACCCCAAACGGCAAGATCTCTTGGTCCACAATCGAAAAGATACCTCCAAGAAGGCTTTGGAGATGTGTCTCAGAAGTTGGTCTATATCTCGCTTCCCAATTCCAAATCCATTAGAAAGATATTGATGTTTTTTTCTACAAGACCTCTCCCTCCCACCTCCACTGTAAAAAGTGATACTTGAAACCGTATTACCAAACATCTGTACAAACCTTGAAGAAGTTTTGTTTCAGGATATTTGTCTTCCAAGAGACTGTCAACTGAACACAAACCTCCAGGCGGTAGATAAAGTAGTACCCTTAAGGTTAGGTGGAAGTCGATGAAAACTCATAAAATCCATTCTCGTATCAACACAGATGAATAGCCCCTTAGAAAAACCTTTGTTGAGGTTTCCACCTTCTGTTCATCACTAACAGACATTATACGCTGGACGACCTTACGATTATGGTTCATTTAAGTTCATGCAATAAAAAGACTTACGAAACCAGTTGACTGTCCGTGCCTGAAACCGCACATTGTTGCTAAGAGATCCTAGATACCAAACAAGAGGGCTGTCGACCTTGTTGCACAGATTGACCTATTACTACTGGCATCGGTTTTATCTTTAGGAGAAGAAATGATATTAGTACTCCTACCTAAAGATTTGATTGCATATTATAAGAAAAAATAGTCTCGCTGATGATAATAGATGTTTAACCATGGAGTATATAATGCAATCAGAAACAGAACCCTTCTAAGGCAAGAGGGCTGACTCTAGTTCGCCTATAGATGCCCATATCCCATCCGGTTGCTTCAGCCATAAGACTAACAACGGAGTAGAAGTGCCCAACACTGATCTTTACTTTCTTAATATAGTGGATGATGGAGTGTTTCTTGTGATTGAGCTAATATACTAACACAAGAACCTTATCACATCGTTCCATTTACATTGTTCATATTGAGTTCTACGTCGATAACTAAGCCGCCACAAGAGTGTGAATTTCCTACATGAGATACGTTTGTAGGGAGCCACAAATACCTTGAACCCGTCAATGAGAGAGACCGCTTCTATACAAAAGCGATTTGACAATATGGATTGTTACAAGTGATAGTGGCCCCGACTCTTGTCACTACACTCGGGAGGTAAATCTGCCATTCACTTCTGGGGGATATAATTTTTCACCCTTGCTCAACTGGTTGAGCATCAGTAGAGTAGCCTACATTTAAAATCGTACTTAAGGTATAACACCTGATTAAGATCCAAGGCATCTGGCGAAGGATTAAACCTCGTTTACGTCTTTGAGCATACTTATAGCAGCGCCTCTGATTAAAGTCAATCTCTGGTCTTTTCAGCACCCCCAAACTAAACCGATTCTGCTCATATATAATAACTCAAAAAAGGTATGATTAACAGTAAATATATGTAGACTTTTGGTAATATATATATATATATATATATATATATATATATATATATATATATATATGTATATAAATATATATATATATTTATTTATTTATTTATTTATTACATATATTTTTTACAAAATGCACAGGAAATAAAAATAATAAAAATAAGGGGAAAATTATATTTCACATATTTCTGTAATTTAAATATATCTTTATCTATAATACTGTACGTAGAAGGATTTATTTCTATTCACATGCAATGACACTGTATATATCGAAGGACAGTTTGAAGGGAAAAGTAAATAAAATCAATATTTGTCGACTTCTATTAGAACGGTGAGGTTTATTGGAATTTCAAGCATGAAATCACCAAACGCCATGTTAATATTGGGATGTAATATTTTTCTGTTATTTTAGCTCAAAAAAATATTAAATACACAACCCAACCAATTCGATTATGCGATAAATTCCAGGCAAATATTTTTCCAAAATTATATGTAAATATTCCAACAACCAGATACAAATAAACGTCTCATTGTATATTTTATCTAATTCAGATTTGTAGTAATTTGTAAAGTTTATTAGGTTCTCAAAATGATGAGAAAATAATATTATGTTGGCAAATAAAAAGAATATTAATTTAGAAAAACGATGATTATTTTATCCTTATGTGTGTGTGTGCATGTTTGTATGTGTGTCTGTGTGTGTGTGTGTGTGTGTGTCGGTGTGTGTGTGTGTGTGTGTTGTGTGTGTGTGTGTGTGTGTGTGTGTGTGTGTGTGTGTTGAAACGGTCTGGGTTAACGTTTCAATTAGGAAATTAATAATTTCTAATTTTTTAAATCACAATTTAAATATTTAAATAATAAGTTTTTAATTTATGATATAATAAACATAGTACAGAATCAAGAAGTCAGTAAAATTTTGAATAAGTATTATTAGGACAAATTAAAAATTATAATAACATGAAACTGTAATAATTAACTAAATTTGACAAACGAGAGTGAAGTGCCACAAAATGCTAACTTGAGAACTAGGCCACGTAGAACTATCATCGACATTTTGAAATGACCAGAAAAATCCATAATAAACAGTAGTGAAAACAGAATTAAAAAAACTCAAATAACAAAAAAGTTACAGCCATTTATAAATAATAGATTTTTTTCAGTGTTTTAAAACAGATAACAAAATTATGCAGGTTAAAACTAATACGTTGTCTAACCCGCCCGTACAAGAAACAAGCACGGAGATAGCGACGAGCTGAGAGGGAAGGGGAAGGATGACACAGCCGCAATAAATACAGGACACAAGGACCTGTAAGGCAGTCTGTAAAAATTTTTTAATACGAGGTGCTAACGGTCGTTATGTCGGTCAGCGCCAGGACAATCATCACCAGGCCAGATCGGACCAAAATAGCCACGTTCCTGCCGTCTACTTCCATCCATAGACGAGGGCTCCAGACTCAGAATCTAGGACGCGGAAATGGAGAAAGACTTCCATCGACTGACCAGGGATGGCCACTTCCGATGTCCAGGGACCAGAGAATCCAGACGAGAGGACTCCAGGACCGGCAGGGAAATCTTTGGCATGTCATTTTCTCTATTATATACGAATTAACGTCAAATTTACTCAGTTAAATTTATTAAATTCAAATTACCAAGTAAACTTAAACAATGACTTCATTCTATGTTGAAAAATTAAATAAATCTTAAAAGTAATAAAATTAATTAGTATAACAAAATTGTTGAAATAATGAATAATAAATATTAAATTTACAAAGTGGTTTTGGCCATAAGCCAATCATTTTCAAGAAGACCAGATTTATTGAATCATATAAACTTTAAAATCATTTATAATAAAATTTACCAATTCAATCTTAAAATAATAAGATAAAATATTTTATTATTTTAAATTTGGAAATAATTTTTTTTTAATATGTAAATGTAATTAATGAATTGTATATGAAATGTAGGATTTAAATATGTGAAAATTAACGAACTTTTAATTAATAATTTCTGAAGATAAAGAGAGAGCTAAATATGTATTATTTGAAAAGAAAATTAGTTTAGTTAAAATCAGTAATTAAATGCATTATAAAAACTTGCAGTATTTTAATTTATCCTGTGTTGAAAAACCAATAAAACCTTTTAGTTTTTTCCAAATGATAAATAATGATTATAAAATCAGAGTACAGTTTTAATTAAATTTCATTAATTAATAAATATATAAAATTAAGAACCTAATGTTTTTTCAAACAAGTTCTCTCCTGAGAACAATTTTATTGAGCTATTCTAAAAATTAGTTGGTTTTTGTATTGAAGCCCAGAGACGATGTCTACTGGCAGATCATGTTTAATGAACACAGGAGCCTTTTAAAATAGGTATCTTAAACATGATCAAATTTTGCACGTCCCCTTGCTGTGCCTGTAGATCTCATGAAGTGGTAAGATTCTTTGAAAATTTTGTGTGTTCATATAAATGTTGTTTCTTTTCAGCTGACTATTTTACTGACATGTGTGACTAAAAACAGACCCAACAAACCTGCCAACCAACTTAGGAGAGGTCATACAATCGTTAAGGTAGATGTCAGCGGGAATAGACTTGCATTTGGGCGTGGTACATTACGCGGGAACACAAGACAAAATTTAGGGATCTTAACACGGTACACAAAACGATGTGAGCAGCAGATATATAAATATATAATAAATATATTATTCTGCAACGCGCGGATGGGAGAGGGACGTTGCAGTGTGTGTGTGTGTGTGTGTTTTGTTTGTAATACTGTATGTATCTGTATGAATGTGTGTTGTAAACGTTGGTAAGACAGAATAGTTTGATAGAATATATTAATACTTTAAAGAACAAATAAATGTTGTCATCGAGTTTTTGCTATTATAAAAGGGAAAACTGAATAACCATACCTTCCGCAAGTAGTAATAAAAAGGCTAATATGGTTTCTTTATTTAATTATAATCCATTAAAATAACTACATAACTCTTATAATGTTTATATTACCTACATAGTTTAATACATATTTTACAATGAAAATAGTTTGCTCCGAGTTAGAGTAACGAGAAGGATTGAATATCAGTCCTTCACTGAAGTAGTAGAAGGTGTTGTTATTTTTCAAACTACATCTTGTAAGTATACAAGGCTTTATTAAAATAGTAAAACTGTAATTCCCAAGCGGTTATTCATCACATTACACTACCTGTGTTGCGGATTTTGAATGCGTCACACACGTTCAAAATATTGGCGAATGAAATTATGTACAACAGTCTTTCAACCATATAACACAAGGAACGATGTACGTTCGTGTTTTAAGCTGTTTCTCGTTTATTTATTTTTAGACAAAAACGTTTCCGTAGAATGTATAATAATAAAAGAAGATAAAATCCTTTAAACCGGTTCCTAATTCAAGTCATATAAAGCCAGGTTTATGTGTCTCATTAACCAGGAAATTGGAATCGTGACATCATTTAAAAATTAATAACCGCCCTTCATCGACTGTACATAGCTACAAAGTGTCTATAGAGGGTTTTTAAAGCTTTTTTAACTACCATTTGCTAACCACTTTTTTATATGTGGCGTTGTGTCTTTCCACGCTGCACTGACCAATACAATATGCCGAGTCCCTCCTGCGGCAATCTCTCCCTCATTAAGACTACAACACTGAAGTAATCAATGCTTCCATATGGCCCAGCTTCCAGATTGGACATTCTACGGAAGATAGCAAGTCATGTCTTTGAAGATTGATTAACAATAATTAAAAACTAGTCAACGTTTTTAATCAAGGTGCTGCCACTTGACGCGGTAAATCAGGTGTCTGGTCTACCATCAACTCCTCTCTTCTGATGCAGCTATTTGCTTGAAACTTATTTGTCCCTAGACTTCCAGTTCAATTTAAGACCATGACAGTTCTATTTTCAGTTTTAGTTGTAGGGCAGTTTTATGTCCCTAGTGATGGTTGATGTTTCGTCATATAATGCAATCAGGAACAGAATCCTTTGACAACAAGAGGGCTGACTCTAGTTCGATTGTAGAGGAACATTTCAATCCGGTTGCTTCAGCCTTGCGACTAACAACGGTACCCAAAACTGATCTTTACTTTCTTAATATAGTGAATGGTGGAGTTTTTCTTGTGATTGTGTTAATATACTATCTCCAAGAAGGTTATCACATCGTTCCATTTACATTTTGAGTCGCCACACGGGTGAGAATTCCCTACATGAGAAAGTTTATAGGGAGCCACTAACACCTCGAATCTGTCAATAAGGGATACACGAAAGCGATTTGTATTCCAATATGGATTGATAGAAGTGGTAGTGAATTTTTTTTATCGAAGGGCCCCGATCTTTGTAACTACGCTCGGCATATAAATCCTGCCAGTCTCTTTGTTAGACTTTCCTTACACGTGTTATAGCTACCCACCGAGCGAGCGTTACTGGCGAGCAAAGTGTACCTCCATGGTTCACTTCGAAAGCCCAAACTTCTGGGGAATATAGTTTTTCACCTTAACTCAACTGGTTGAGCATCCGTAGAGTAGTCTACTTGTAATATCGCACTCAGGGTGCAACCCCTGATTAAGGACCAAAGTAGATGGAGAAAGAATAACCTCGTATACGACTTCGTTTGAGCATACTTATAGCAGCGCCTCTGATTAGAGTACAGCTATGGTCTTTCCAGCGCTCCCAACGAGCAATTTGTAATACTGTTCTTTAAGAATTTCTGCTCATTTATAATACCTAAGAGAAGACAAGATTTACAGTAAATATATGTAGACGTTTGATAATACAAACATACACACACACACACACACACACACACATATATATATATATATATATATATGTGTGTGTGTGTGTGTGTGTGTGTATATTTCTCAAAAGATACAATAAATTATGAATTTCCCAAAAAGCCGTCAACGGTTTAACAAAATGATAAAAATGAGGAAAAAAATTTTATTTTTCAAATATTTTATACAATTCTAATAAATTGGTATTTATAATACTGTATATATTATTTATTTATATGTTTAATGAAGTATTTGCTTTTGTTCTTAAGCAATTACACTGTAATATATTGAAGAACAGATTGAAAAGAAAATCAAATAGATTAAATATTTTGCCACTAATATTAGAACGGTGAGGTTTATTGAAACTTCAAGCATGAATTCACCAAATGCCACGTCTAATATTTGGATGTAATATTTTTGTGTTGTTTTAGCTTGACAAAATGGAATATTAATTACATTAAACCAAACAAAGCGATTATGCGATAAATTCCAGACAAATATTTTTACCAGGAAAATATGTAAATATTCCGGCAACCAGAGGAAATTATTCGTTTTAATATAATTTATGATATTCAGATTTGTATTTATTTTTAAAGGATATTACGTTCTCAAACTGATGTGAAAAAAATAAAACAAAATGTTAGCAAATGAAAGGATATTAAGTTAAGAAAAAGTGGTTATTCTATCGTTTTGTGTGGGTGTGACTGTTTCTGTGCGATTGTTTATGTGTGTGTGTGTGTGTGTGTGTGTGTGTGTGGTGTGTGTGTGTGTGTGTGTGTGTGTGTGTGTGTGTGTGTGTGTTTGTGTGTGTGTGTTTGTATGTATGTGTGTGTGTGTGTGTGTGTGTGTGTGTGTGTATGTGTGTGTGTGTTTGTGTGTGTGTGTGTGTGTATGTGTATGTGTGTGTGTGTGTGTGTGTGTGTGTGTGTGTGTGTGTGTGTGTGTGTGTGTGTGTGTGTTTGGGTGTGACTGTGTGCGATTGTTTACGTGTGTGTGTTTGGGTGTGACTGTGTGCGATTGTTTACGTGTGTGTGTGTGTGTTTGTGTTTTATGTGTATGAATGTATCCATTTGTGTTTTGTTTGTAATACTGTATGTATTTGTGTGAGTGTGTGTTGTAAACCTAAACAGAATAGCTTAGAATAAATTAATAATTTCAAGAACAAGTGTAAGTTGTCAAAGTGTTTTTTCTGTTATAAAAGGAAAATAGATTAATTCTACCTTCCGCAAGTAGTAATTAAATGGCGAATATTTTTTTTATCTAGTTATAATCCATTAAAATAATTACATAACTCTTATAACAAAAATATTGGCAATATGTTTGTATAACCTGCAAAGGTCAATAAATATTTTACAAAGAAAGTAGTTTGCTCGTCCGAGTTAAAGATCCGAGAAGGCTTGAATAACAGTCCTTCACTCAAGTAGTAGCAGGTGTTGTTATTTTTTGTTGTATTAGTATACAAGCCTATAATAAAATATTATAACTGTAATCTCTAAGCCCTTATTTTTTATATTTCGTAGACGATTTCGCAGATTTTGAATGTGTCAAACAAATTCAAAACGTTGGTGACTGAAATTATATACAACAGTCTTCCAACTATATGAAACAGTGAACGATGTACGCTCGTGTTTTAAGCTGTTTCTCGTTTATTTATTTTTAGAAAACAGCGATTAATTGGAATGTATAGCAATAAAATAAAAGACAATTTTTTAAACCGGTTCCTAATTCAAGTCATATTCAGCCAGGTTTATGTGGCTTATTTCCCAGTAAATTCAATAACCATGACATCATTAGAAAATAAAACTACCCTTCATCGACTGTACATAGCTGTAAAGTGTCTATAGAGGGTTTTAAAAGTTTTTTTTTCAAATACCTGCTATTTACTAACAAACCTCTATATGTGGCGTTGTGTATTTCCTTGCCGCGCTGACCAATACAATATACCGAGTTTCTCCTGCGGCAATTCCTCCCTAAACAAGAGAATGACACTGGAGTAGGCGCACAGCTTCCATACGGCCCCGCTTCCGGAGTGGACATTCTACAGAAGATAGCACGCCACATCGGTGAAGAGTGACTAGCAACAATTAAAAACTAGTTAACGTCTCTAAGCCTGATACTGTCTCTTGACGTGCTAAACCAGGCATCCGTTCTACTTTTCAACTATCGCTTCAAATGCAGTTATTTGCTCGAAACTTATTTGTATCTAGACTTCCAGTTCAATTTGAGACCATGACAGTTCTATTTTCAGTTTTATTTGTAGGGCAGTTGTTTGTCCCTAGTACGTTCTATTTTCCACTGCACCCTGACTTTATATGTTTAAACCCCCCAGTATAGAGCGACTCTATCTCGTGAGGGCCAAGAGTGTATGAAGAGATCTAACTCTCTATGTTGGACGGAAGAGTAGAGCCTCTCAGAAGCTTATTAACTGGAGCTATCCGTTCACAAAAAAATTCTGCTTGATTTAGCCCCAAAGACACATGACTCATAGAAGTAGCTAGAGACCTGCACTTGTATTTTCCGAACCCTGCAAAGAGGTCTCATTCATTCACTGGATTGCGTCGGGTGTAGTTAAACTCATTTACACTCTAGTTGGTTAATTATAATAAACAAAACCTCTATGATCGTATAATTCCCAAGACATAATGTGGTTAAGTATGGATATGAAGTGGTTTACAAGAATTTAGAGTCACTTGTATTAACCAGACGTTAGTGATAATATTGCTCTCATAATATCGCGATATTGCTAATAAGTTCTGAAGTTGTGGTATTGGTAACCACGATATTGAGTCTAGTTTAGATACGCATAGTTGAAACTACGTGAAAGTTATTTAATATATTGCCACAATGTTCGCCTGAAAAACTATTTGTTGGAATAAATAACGTTTTCAAACCACTATAACAAAACCTAATAACATTTATTTATTTGCTTTAAAAAATTTATTTTGAGTTTTAAAAAAGTTTTACTTCTCAAATAAATCAAAATTCTTCTGTAAAGATAATGAAACCATTCTTGGCCTAGAAATTTTAAACACAATTGCTTTCTTACT
Source organism: Prosapia bicincta (assembly GCA_036971475.1). Taxonomy (NCBI): domain Eukaryota; kingdom Metazoa; phylum Arthropoda; class Insecta; order Hemiptera; family Cercopidae; genus Prosapia; species Prosapia bicincta. The sequence goes on from JBAIZL010000059.1 coordinate 875,266, forward strand.
TTAACGTTTTGGCTCGAACCAACGATACGTTTGTAGTGTAAATATGTCAAACTAACCATCTGTGATGCTATGAAAGGAAGATCGATAGCTTGGGATGAAAGGAAATCCTAAACGAAGAACAGTTAAAAATTGACGCTACTCCTTGAAACAATTTACTTCCGTTCTCCGATTTACAACTATCCTCAGGCTAGTTAAGTCTTCATTTGCCTGTGTTTTTGTGATGCTCTCGCATTGTTGTCGACATCAAAATGTGAGATAAACGATAACATAGCCTTGTTGGTTTTTATATTGAAAATGTGAAAAGAGAAAACTGTGGATAAAGTAAGTTAGTTAAGTAGGCAGGGTTTACTACAGTAAAACGGGGATGTCGATTTTTTTAGGAATGTTTTTAGGGAATGAAAACTTCGTTGAGGTTCAGTAGTAACTAAAGCAGATTCGAGACTCCTCCCCTAGAGTCCCTTATAATGTGGAACATAATTGTAGTAATTTGTTATTCAGATTAATAATTATTTAGTTTTTTTGATACATTTATGGTTAAAGCAAAGTTTAAGTCCTTTTATATTCTTTAAATATTATACAGTTTTCGTTTTTATAAATGTAATGTGACATAATTTAAACAGCCGTTTATCAAACGTTTTTTAAAGAAAGAAATTACCAATGAATATTCGTTGTTCCTTTACCAAACACAGATATTAAAACCTAATAAACCCAATCTTCTTACAAAATACTTCTTTATAATATGTTGATATTTTTACATAATGTATAAATTCTCTTATTTTCAGTTACAGCTGTCAGTTCGCATGCATTATCGGATGTTTGCAATCCAAAACCATCCCAGGCTGGTGTTAAATTGCAATTGCTGCTACATACATTGAATCTTGTTTAACCTCTAAATGAATGCTTATCGCAAATTCACTTATCCTGCGAGCAATAACTAAGAGTAAATAATTTCCGAAAACAGTTGTTTTATACTCGATACGATGAATAACTGTTTGTATCGATACCCGATGAGAATATCTTTCCTGTTGTCAAAACTTTTTCTAAAGTTGCCTTCCAAAGCTAAATATTGAATACTGTATATTGTTAACAATAATATTGTATATTGACCTTTAACTCGGTTCATTTCAATTTTGATACTAACTAGTGTTAAAGTTTCTTAATGGTCCTGATGAAAGTCTCTCATATAGTTAAACGCTTGTTTTTTCTTAAACGAATGAATGTACGCAGGAAATTAACTCCTCTGTTATTTGATCCATGAAGAAGGAAGAGAAGAGCGAGCGAGAGAGGAGAAAGGAAGTTATATACAATAAGAAAGGAGGTTTTTGAAAGGTAACACGTGATTCAGAAGGACCTGTGTGACGCCATTAAATAGTTTTAATGATGTCGTTAGAGCCCTCCTGCTGACCTTTACACTCTATCCTTTATAAAAAGATCACCTTCATTTATCACAGTAAATACTTTATCGTACACTGCCTATATAATGGTACTTTAAAGAATTTGAATTCGTTTTCAAACTGTATGAAACAGGCAGGTGCTGCGCTTGTAAAACCGAACAAATAATACTTCGACAAATTTGATGAGCCAAATTTTTTACAAAAAAATTATTTTTAATGTGTAAATTTAAAAAAAAAACTTCAACATGTTTCAAGTAACAATTATTCATGATTTTGGTTAGAATGCAAATTTGTTGTTTAACATTGTGTATATCAGTACGATTTCTTGTTACTGACATCTTATCTCAGTCTTTTATAAATGGAACAAATGGGCTACGAAGCCCATTCTGAATGTTAAACGGTTTCACAATTATTCAATAGTTTAATATATTTTTCCTACTTAACATTCCATTCAGAACTGTTAAGCTCTTTACTTATGGTGTAGAATTTGTATATTTTGTTGTCATGGAAAATTTATATAGGTCTATACTGGATGTATAATTTAAAATTTAATTTAAGTGTGTGTGTGTGTGTGTGTGTGTGTGGTGTGTGTGCGTGTGTGTGTCTGTGTCTCTGTGTGCTGGTGTGCGTGCGTGCGTTTAATCAAAGCATTTATTGATAAACTTTATATCAAGTTAATCATTTTCACCTAAGTTGTTAATGAAGTTTAAAATCTACTAAAAATCTACTTTGTTTTACGTATAGGCCTAAATTGAGGTCTTAATTGATGCCTATAAAAACAAAATTAACTATTATTTGCATATTGTATTTTTTGTTTTTTTGTTTTGGAGAGTTCGAGGAAAATTATATATATATTATAAACACTACAATCCTGGACAGATCCTCTATGTTTCTCGTCCAGGAGCTCATAAACATCTTTTCTAATCGTGAACATATTTTCTTAGATACGAAAAGGAATAGTTAACCCTCCAGGTGCTGCGCTCTTACGTGGAAACTAGAACTAGTTCTAATTATTGCAAATAACTTTATGTACTGACATTATTTTCTGCAAAAAACAATGAACACTAATATAAATTATTTCTTACGATCCTATTATTAGCTTTTAATAGATTATTACTACAGATAAATACAAAAATCTATAAACAAAAAAACACATATATGTATATATATAAAGTTTCGCCAACAGCTGACATCATGCGCGATTATTCGATACCCTACTCGATTCCTGATTCGCCTGATTCCGATCATCAACCCTTTAGTTTTGCGAAAAAATTAATTAAATATTTTGTATACCTAAACGCAAACATAAAACGAGTGAAGGTTTTTCTGCATTAGTATGCAGAGGGTTATCCTAAAGGCATTAGTAACGGAATATCATCAAATTATAAGATATAAACGTATTATTAAATCTCTTATAAATAACCAGAAGCTTTCATTACCTTTGTGATTCTGATTTGAACCTATTTGATAGAAAAACTCTTAATTATGATGGTTTAATTTCAAATTATTTTCTTTTCAAGGTCTACATGGCAGTATTTGTTCTTATCTATTTAGATACAATATTTCACAAAATAAATTTGACAAAAAACAACGAAAAATTAAGAACAATATATGGGGCACCAGCCATTCAGAAGCATATAAGTTGTGTGACGTTCTACATTAATTGGAATTATTCACTCACGCATTACTTTGCCTCTTAGAGTTTAGGGGTAGCAGACAAGTGGACGTTGCAGTGTTAATCTATGCCGAGTGTCGAAGTGAATTTGTAGCCTGAACTGTGTTCCTTCACAATATTGCGCCTTCGTTACGTGGATTTATATTGTTTCATTGTAGCGCTGTTTATAGCTAATTTCTCTAACATTATTTGTGCAATGTTCTCTATTTATACCCACTTCATCTTAGTACATGGACAAGTGAACTATTGTCGAAACATGTAATGTACCATTGTGCATAGATCGCTATCAAATTGGCCCCACATTTACGGCTAAAATTATTATCATGCTAATTGCTAAATCCAGGTTAGAATTACCCATTTTAGTTGTTTTCGCAATATTATTATTATAAATGGCATTTTCTTCAGTTTCAACGTTTCTTCAGTGCCATTTGACGTGCAAGGCCCTACTCTGGCTACAAGACTGGTTACGTTTGAAGAAGGATTGCTTTGTATTGTACTTTCTGAAATCAGTCTTTTAATAAAAACGTGTGGATCCTCATCCTGGTCATTGGCTGACATTTAGAGTGTAAACTATGAAACCACTAACTAATAGAATTTCTAAACGTTTTAATTAAACTAATTAAATGGTCGTCTACTTTAAGGCCGTGTTTTTTAGTAATGATATGAGTGAACAAATGTGAATTAGCCCGCTTCAAAAATTGAACAAATTTCCCATGTCGATGGTTTGCTTTATAAAAATAACCCGTGATGAACAGACCCGATTTTATCCTTGAAAAGTTGTATCTTTCTGTACCATAAAGAACAAACACACTTATTAGAGAAAATTAATTTGATTAAAAATGAATTATATAATGTATTATAAATATTTAAGAAAAAAATAAATTACCTGATTAACATTACCTGACACAAACACATACACACACCACACAAAAACACACACGCACACAAACACACAAAAACACCCACCCACACACACACAGACACACACACGCGCGCACACACACATAAACACACACACACACAAAACACACACACACACACACACACGCACACACACATACATACATACACACACACACACACACACACACACACACACACACACACACACACACACACACACACACACACACACATACATAAAAACACACTCAAACACACACACACACACGCACACACGCATACACACACACACATACATACACACACACACGCACGCACACAAACACACACACACTCATCCACACAGATACACAAACACACACATACACAAACAAACACACAAACACACACACACACACACACACACACACACGCATACACACACACACACATACATACACACACACACACACGCACGCACACAAACACACACACACTCATCCACACACACACACACACACACGCGAGCTCTCGCACACACACACAACACACACACACACACACACACACACACACACATACACACACACACACACACACACATACACACACACATACACATACACATACACACACACATACACTCTCTCTCTCACTACAACACTTGCAGTACCTACGCTCATAATGAGTTATTAATTAAACTCCAGGTTGTTGATATAGCAGAAGCTAGATTAGTTCGATGCCGGAGTGTTGGGAACTTGCATAACTTCCACTGCATAATTACTCACAACTTATCCAATATGAACCAAGATTCCACCAAGTCTACACTTGACGGTAGACTCTCTTACTAACCACAAATATACCTAATTGTGGAAAACTAAAATTGCCATATATTCTTCTCTACTAAGAATTAGAGCATTTAACAAGGGAGGGAATGCAAGGTTATAGAATTATTGGTATATCCATACGTAATACGCTCGAATTGCGTTTTATTTAGGGGAAAATCGAATCAAAATTGAAATTTAAAAGATCGGAAACTAATTTACTAAAGATTTATTTGTAAATAACATCAACAAATATACTAGGGAGAAGCTAGATGATTAGTAAAGCCGTTATCAGTGGAAGTCAGCTTTTCTAAACACTGCGTCGCAAGTAAAATGGAATATTGTTTCTAAATTTTAAACCTTAGATATATTTAGCATTATTAGAATAATTATTTTTAATGTAAATTTGTTATATTTACGGTAATGCCGATCAGATAAGTGTGAATAAATATTATTAAAATCACATTGTTTAATATATTATCGTGTCAAAACGGTAAAAAATCAAACAGTTTACTCCAAATCTCACTACACAATAGTTAATAACAACAAACACACTAGTCTCTTAAATCAAACTGAATAGTTTCGTCAACGATGTCGCCTTCATCAGTTCTTGGCTACTACTACCAAGGCGACATCGTCAACGAAACTAGTCACTTTATTTTAATAGGCTAGTGTGTTTTAGTAAACCAATGTGTAGTGAGATTTAGAGTAAACTGTAATTTTTACCGTTGAGTTGATCTCACTAGCTAAGCTCAGATTCACCTAATATTGCCATGTGTTGTTTGGGTTACACCTTAATTTTTGTAAAAAAAATACCTAATTTTAATCAAACCATTTTGTAACTAATTAATAAATATGTCTACTAAAGGGTGATGAATTTAAAAGGAGCAATAATCGAACGACTACTATCGGGTCAAAAAGTGTTGATACTCGAGTTTCAGCTTTCACTACAAGGCAACCAATACACTTATAATAAAACAAGATGCACCAAAATTTCATAAATTTAATTTTGCGTCTATTAATATAAACTTAATTTTTTTGCGGTTTTAACTTTGTCTTTCAGCCGGTTGAATGAAAAAAGTACCAGTTTTTTGGCGTTTTTCAGACAATGTCAGACTCTGAAAATGTATAATATAAGCACTATGAAACCAATCATGTTACAAATTTAATAGTTTGTAGCACATATATTTGTATACCAGATTTATGAATTTCAGCATTTTTATTTAATTACAAAAAAAGTTGTGATTTTTGTCAAAGTGTTTTATTTTGGTATCGGATTAAGATAAAAATAGCAATGTAAGCTTGAATTGTAGCTCTTAAGCTATTAATGACAATTTAAAGCAAAAGATTTGTTAAAGAGTCTTTAAAAAATTATATTGATGTCTGATCGAATCGGTACCGGAATGTATTAGCGCGTGAAATTGCTACCGCTCGACTGTCTTGTGCACAGAAATTTCCTGATAGTAGCGCGTTGGCCTCGCCGCGCCGGCCATTTTGCGGGAAATTTCCCTATATTATACATTTTCAAAGTCTGACATTGTCTGAAAAACGCCAAAAAACTGGTACTTTTTTCATTGTACGCTGAAAAACAAAGTTAAAACCGCAAAAAAATTAGGTCTACATTAATAGACGCAAAATTAAATTTATGAAATTTTGGTGCATCTTGTTTTGTTATAAGTATATCGGTTGCCTTGTAGTAAAAGCTTAAACTCGAGTATCAACACTTTTTGACCCGATAGTAGGCCTAAACTTCCACTTAAGTCTCCAGTGTACACTAAAGTCTCCACTTTATGAAAAGCTTTTCTTTTAAAGAACAAATTTATGAAGAAATGTATACGTAACTAGTTTCTGTGAATACAACACTAGTTCATTACACAGAGTTACAAGCGATTTCACTAAATCTGTCTTTACTTGCTACATGGCTTTGTACTCACACACATTGGCGATCTTCAATATATATTTACCAGCAAATATTTGTAGGTTATATTTAGTATATTTTAGTCTTTGAAAATAAAATCAGTAACGGAAAACGTATCTTTTAACAAGTAACATAAAGATATTTATGATATTGTGTGGTAACCATGGCAACAGTTTAAGATTGTACAATAGAGATTTCGACAGCAACCAGATGAAGGAAGAGAATTCATATAGATCTTTGAGAAATATATTTCTAGGTATTGCAAAGTTGAGCAGTGACAAACCGCGCTAGAATTTGAACATGAATACTCACAGTTCGCATTCGGCTGGACCCCAAATGTTTTATATCTTTTTTATTGAATAAATATTATAAACAAACTGTATTAACTTGAATTTTCATCTACTATAGATCTAAACAAATGTATTTGAACTTGATTGAATGAATGAATACGTATTGCATTAACGATTGAATATTTGTACAACAGGTTTATCAGGAGAGTTTGAACTCATAGAAGGAATTTAATTAAACATATTATACTAAAGTAATTGCTTCACATTCAATTACGTTTGAGTTTCCCAAGTGGAGTGACAGCCTGGACAATATATTTACATTTAATTAAGTTCATTGTAATTAAACAATGTGAGAATCGGAGCTGAATACAAAGACATATTCAAATAGACACAGTGGTTTATCCCTAAACCCAGTTAATTAAATACCTACTTCCATTTAACTGTATACGTTATATTTTCTTTGTAAAGACACAAATATATCTGAAACGAAACTTAAATTATAATTCTGTAATTTCTATATTTACAAAACGATTAGTAGTTTTCAGAAACAAAAATTACGTTTTTGTAACATATTTCATTTTGTAATAATTCGCTTCTCACTGGTAGTCAAGAAGGGTTCAATTTGTAGTGGGTAAGGTTACGAAGGTTTTCAGAAGAACGGAGTAGGTTTACAAAATACTACCTTCACTGCTTACTTTGAGATGGTAGATGGCTGTCATTGCGGGAAGAGGCTATAGTGGAGTATAAATATAAACTAAAATATAAGGAAATTTTAAAAAAATAAACAAAAAAAACTATAAACTGAAATATGCATTGGTTTTCAGTACCCAATTGTATAGTGAATAATTTCAGAATTTACCGGACGTTGTGTTTCCTCTCTCTCTCTCTCTCTCTCTCCCACTCTCTCTCTCTCACTCTCTTTCTCTCTCTCTCTCTCTAGCTCTCTCCCCTTTCTCTTCCCTATAATATATATGCTGATACGTATTCCTTCACGAATGGAAAAATATGATGAATAGTTACTATCTGGAGTACATCCGTTCATTCTGCAGTCCATAAATTCGCAGTTCCGACGTTTCGCTAGCATCCAGCATTGACGAGGTGAACCCAACAACAGTAGAAGAGCGAGTCAATATCTCAATAGACCTTAATAAACAAATATATCATTACTCGCTCTTCTACTGTGGTTGGGCTCACCTCGTCAATGCTGGATGCTAGCGAAACGTCGGAACTGCGAATTTATGGACTGCAGAATGAACGGATGTACTCCAGATAGTAACTATTCATCATCATCATATATATATATATATATATATATATATATATATATATATATAACATTTATATTATTATAATTACATAACTAAGGATAATTTTAGGTTGATTTATAACTTTATTTTAAATTTAAGTTTAAAAATATTTAAATAGGATTTTATACACGTGTGCGCTATCCAAGTTTATAATTTTTCTGGTTTATAATAAACTTGTATATATTTGTCCTTTCATTTGTTTCCTTTCAAAAATTTTAAATTTTTATATCCAAGTAGAGTAAAACTAATATTAGAAATTATTTCTCAAATTATTTGCAAAATAACATTTTCTCGCATAAATTGTAGTTTTAAGAAAATGAATTATAAGCGAATTATATTTTGTTGTTTTTTTTATTGTTGAATCTGTTTGTTATGTTTTAGTTTCACGTGTAGTGTTAAATTCAATCTAGAAACGATATTTTTAAAGTGATAACTTCTTTAAGCGCGGTGAACAAAACATGAGGCTAAATCATTGCTTTCGCGTCACGCTATATCTGAAACGCATACTTTATACCATATACGTTACAACAGATGATTTCGTGTACTTCACAACAGATGGTTTTGTGTTATAGGTTATGTTCTAGGGCAGGCGTTTTATACCAAGAATATTACTAAATAGTTTTGATCAGGTAGTAAATAAACCATATAACTTATTAAACTTTTAATATATCTCAATACAAATAATTCAATATAAGGATAATAATAGGTTATGTCTTTTTATTTCAATTTTTGAAAGAAAAACATTTGTAGGCCCGTCTTATACATTTAAAGAACTAAATTGAACTGACGTTAACCCTATATAGGACTCGCGCGGGGTAATTATTCTCCCAGTGAGATCCCAACAAAGAATATAAAACAGCTGCAAATCCTAAAATTCATCCACCCTTAAAAACCGTCTCATTGAATCGCTCTGTATCTATTCATGTCCCTACATCAGGTAGTTTGACAATTTTGATTACTTATAACGGTTTGAAGTTATTGTTACAACTGCTTGAAACGTTTTTAACCTTCACGTTACAACTGGTTTCTATAGGCGAAGTTTATTTCTGTCTGTGTTTTGCGAGGTTTTTATAACATAAATTACCTTTCATTCGTTTATTTGCAAGATTTTTATGAACGAATTTTATTTTGATATGAATTTTGTAAGGATTTTATAACTGAAGCTCTTTTTAATTTATAAACCTAATAATCTATTTTAGTTAATCTGCGTTTATTTTTTGTTATGGCGATAAGAGACGACACCAATTTTATATATCACTTGTTACAAGAGACAGAAAATGAAGTATATGAAGGACCTTCAAGTGAAGAATATGGCAGTGTCGAGAGTGAACAAAGGGCCTATAGTGATGTTTATCAGGCTAGTGTGGTTTATGAAGAAGTTGGCCGCGATTTGGATTTCGAAATGTAAAATCCCGCTAACTCTGATAATATAAATAACGCGAATGATAGTTTAGAAGAAAATTAAGCAAAAAACTGTCGCTTAGAACTGAACTTAAATGAATACAGCACTGACGAAGATGGTTTACCTTATAGTGAACGCGTTATTTGTTACTATGGCAAATCTAAATTGATGAAAAAGGTGGAGTGATTGTGCCACCGAAAAAATGGTATCGCAAACCTACCCTCAAATTGTAAGAACCCCTTTCCGTATTATTACAACTCATTTTCCAGGGATAAAGGGAGAAGCAAAATAATTCAAATACACCCCCTGAAAACATGGAATCAGTTGTTTGATAATGACTTGATTAATTACACAGTGTCGCACAAATAAATGGATACATACAAAAAAAAAGGCTAATTTTGCAAGGGAGAGAGATGAAAATGAAGCTTCTTTTGAACAAATTAAGGATATGATTGGGGTTTTGTTAATTTTCAGAGCAATGAAGTCTTCACAGAAATATTCTAAATGTCTATGGACATCCGACAGGACGGGTTTGCTTATAGTAACGTATAGAATGTCAAGACACAGATTCTATTCTCTCTTGCAAGTATTTTTTTGTGATTAATATTGTTCTTGTAAACTATTCTTGTGTATGAAATATTTTGTTTACATGATTATTGTAAAAATAAACGTATATTTACAGTATAAGCTATAGCCTTACATTTGCCAATAATACAACAAATATTTCAATTGAAGGTGTGATTTTTGTCCGAGGAACTTAGACAAAGATCAACACAATGTTGTGCTAATTGTGGGTAAAGTATTTCTAATGACTATTTAGTTGAGTTTGTGAAGAGTGTTTTGACGTCTAAAAACGCTATGTGTTTGTTCATTTCTTTTATAATATAAGTTTACATTTTTTTGAAATTTATAACACAAACTATTTTACTGATAATAACCTTTAAACTATTTGGGGTTAAAAATTACCCACTCGAGCTCTGGTGTGACGGCTATTAGCGCGAGTCCTCTAGGGTTAATATAATGGCTTAGATCTTATATGAATGTATAAAGTTGGAATAATAAGAAGCGTTGTTGAATCTTATAAAATCTCTTTCATAATCTAATGGTAGAAAAGCTAAACTTTGCGAAACTATTAGCTCTATTTTGTTATCACTTCTGTCGGGACCCCCCCGAGTGCCAGAACCAATTTGTTTTTGTCAACGTTGCTTTTCAGACTTTTGATTTTATCTTACACTGCATTAATATTACAACTCACAAATAATGGTAAGTAAAGTGAGTGCGGGAGATTAATGAGTGCTTCCTGATTCCTTTATAAATTCACCTTGAGGAGAGATTCAGTTCGGCGGCAAAGAAAGGACGAAAGCCTTAATGAAATGAAACGTAGCAATTTGTCAACCACGTCTTTAATTATGGTAAGTACAATCCGCTGCTCTCTCAAAGCAGGGGGAAATGTGAAGGATACACGCGCTCAAAGACCAAAATAAACCCTCTATCAAGTAACGGCAGTTGTAGCTTTCCTATTTTTTAAACTATATACATAATGAAATGTACTGATGTTTTAGTAAACATGTGATTTTTTAAATAAATAGATCAAACAATAATATTTCAAAGTTTAGTTTTCTACAAACGATGACGTTTGGATTAATATTGTATAAGATACCTTCATACCTTATATTTTTAATAATTATATACAAATAACATTGAATACTCAATTGTTAAGAGATCTTCACAAACCATGAAAACAATACCAAACTACTCTAACCACTCCCACAATATAAAATGGCTGCTTACAGCTCACTCTTATATAGAGTGCAAAAATTCTCATCAAAAACGAAGAAAAACATAAAAACTAATACATATAATAACCAAAAATTGAATACAATATATAAAATAACTCATAAATTAGAATTAAACTAATTGATACTACTAATACATGAAACACAAACAACAACAAAATGAGCCTCATTTACATACGCAGAATACAACATAAAATGAAAACTAAAATACTAAAAAATAAAAACATTACCACAACGTACAAAAATACATAAAAATAACCAGTAACAAAACTAACCGGAAAAAATATATCCTACATCTTAGAAACGGTATTTATAAAATCGAATCCCTAGACTGTAACGAATTATACATTGGTAAAAACAAAAAGAAATTAATATACAAAAATAAAGAGCACCTTAAAACATACTTCAAACCAAACACGTATAATTAAAACTTAGCCACACACTCTATCATAAATAACAATATATTCTCTAACATACATCTAATAAATAAATGTAAAATCAGTCCTACAAATGACAATCTGGAAGCCGCTACAAAATATAAACACAAAAAAATTATAATAATAATACAAAGAAAAATATAATTTTTTAAAAAAGAATTATTCAACTTAAGAGATAAAATGAACTGTAACACAAACCAAACTTTTCCCACAGTGCAGTGAAACAACCTGCACTTCCTGTATACAACGTGCAGTTCCTGTATACAACGTGCACTTCCTGTATACAACGTGCAGTTCCTGTATACAACGTGCAGTTCCTGTATACAACGTGCAGTTCCTGTATACAACGTGCACTTCCTGTATACAACGTGCAGTTCCTGTATACAACGTGCAGTTCCTGTATACAACGTGCAGTTCCTGTATACAACGTGCACTTCCTGTATACAACGTGCACTTCCTGTATACAACGTGCAGTTCCTGTATACATCGTGCACTTCCTGTATACAACGTGCACTTCCTGTATACAACGTGCAGTTCCTGTATACAACGTGCACTTCCTGTATACAACGTGCACTTCCTGTATACAACGTGCACTTCCTGTATACAACGTGCAGTTCCTGTATACAACGTGCAGTTCCTGTATACAACGTGCAGTTCCTGTATACAACGTGCAGTTCCTGTATACAACGTGTAGTTCCTGTATACAACGTGCACTTCCTGTATACAACGTGCACTTCCTGTATACAACGTGCAGTTCCTGTATACAACGTGCACTTCCTGTATACAACGTGCACTTCCTGTATACAACGTGCAGTTCCTGTATACAACGTGCACTTCCTGTATACAACGTGCACTTCCTGTATACAACGTGCAGTTCCTGTATACAACGTGCATTTCCTGTATACAACGTGCACTTCCTGTATACAACGTGCACTTCCTGTATACAACGTACAGTTCCTGTATACAACGTGCACTTCCTGTATACAACGTGCACTTCCTGTATACAACGTGCACTTCCTGTATACAACGAGCAGTTTCTGTATACAACGTGCAGTTCATGTATACAACGTGCACTTCCTGTATACAACGTGCACTTCCTGTATACAACGTGCAGTTCCTGTATACAACGTGCAGTTCCTGTATACAACGTGCAGTTCCTGTATACAACGTGACAATGGAAATCCGACACACCTGGCAACTACAAGAAGCCGCTAGTCTCAGAATAAGATCATAATAACAACACCTGATAATTAATAGTTCTCGAAAGTCGACTCATGTATATATATACATAAATATCGCAGTATGTTTTCTTGTGTATTAATAAAGAACCAAAGTCTAAATACAAATACAAGAATTATAATTGAATTTACAATTCTTTAAAGCTTTTCGTTGGCTATCAGTACCAACATCATCAGGAATATTAAACAATTAAAATTAACATATGTGCAAATTAGATCAAATAAATAGTTATGCCAAATTAATTACAATGTTGTTAAAAAAATTGTTATTTTATTTATTTTGCTGCCCTAACATTACAAACACTGAATGTATTATCAAATTTAGATTTTACTTGTATTGTTCATTTATCAACTCTTTATTAGTATTATATTTATGTATTTCTTAAGCTTCATAAATATTCATTCTCAGGCCTTTGTTAATTTCTTTTATAAGTATCATATTATCTATATTAGGAAATAAGTAATTATTATTATTACAATGACTAGCAAAATTTGATTTATAAATTTCTGGCTTTTTATATGCATTACAATGTTCTTTATATCTATCTTTAAGTTTTTTCTTAGTTTGTCCTATATAAATTGTCCTATATTGAATTGTAAATTCAATTATAATTCTTGTATTTGTATTTAGACTTTTGTTCTTTATATATATATATATATATATATATATATATATATATATATATATATATATATATATATATATATCAAGTAGGATTATTGTTTAAGTACAATGAAGGGTACATTATGCATATTTATGTACCGTAGATGATATTTATTTATTTATAAATATATTTATACCCTGTACGGTCTGTCTAAGGTACTCTATTTCTAATTGTTAAACACTTAAATTAAAAATACAAAATCAACAACTATACTGTTTTAGTAAAAGTGTAAATTTTACATATATCGTTGTACACACTGGTGCGATGGTGACTTTAATATTGAATCGTTTATGAGAAATAAAATTATTTATTTGCAAGGAGATGTCTTTTAATATCTAATTAAAAACTTTGCTAAAAGGTCAAACTAATATTTTGTAATCATTTAAAAGTATTTAATAATTTTCTTTACTGCTTCTTGTTAGAATTTTACTGTGTTTTTATCCTTAAAACTTTCAAAATGAAAATAAAATTTTGTTGATAAAACTAAAGACCTACGTACTGCTTACCTGTAATCAATGCAATCCCCAACTACCCTAAGTACTGACTGCAAAACTGCAAGGTAGAAGGGTTAGCTATGAGAGGAAGTGGAGCTTTTCTGGGGTGAAATTCATTTCTTTTGTGTATACTCTGAAATGCAGCACATAATATTTATATATCTCCTAAAGTGTTGTTAGTATATTTACTTGTTCATAACTCTAGGCACCTAATCTACAATTATAATCCCTTGATACAGATATCTACATCCCCTTAATGTACATTTCGCTAACACAGTTAGCACCATCAGAAGCTTTCAGGTATATGATGAATATTGTTTTTGTCTTTATACAATATTGTTCGGATTTGAGCTTTGGTTAGTACAGAAGCGATTAAGCAAAGGATGATGTAGAACTCTTCTTATGAAACGTTTATACTAAAAATAAGAAAGCAATATTCTCTGCTGTAACCTATACAAGTCCTAGATAGCAAATTGCTTTCTGGGGGCGGTTGAAATGTCAGGCTATTTCGGTGAACTGTATAATGATATTCTAGTACTGAACATGATGTACAGTTAATGTTGCTTTGGAACCAGGTGCAAAGGGTTCGTGCACTTAAGTCGGCACGCTAGCACCCTGTGAACCAGCCGTAGAGCTGTGGGGTTCTTGTGTTGCTGGATCCGCTCGACGCTTATTTCGGCGCGCTGGCACCCTGTGAACCAGCCGGGGAGCTGTGGGGTTCTTGTGTCACTGGATCCGCTCGACGCTTATTTCGGCGCGCTGGCACCCTGTGAACCAGCCGGGGAGCTGTGGGGTTCTTGTGTCACTGGATCCGCTAGACGCTTATTTCGGCGCGCTGGCACCCTGTGAACCAGCCGGGGAGCTGTGGGGTTCTTGTGTCACTGGATCCGCTCGACACTTATTTCGGCGCGCTGGCACCCTGTGAACCAGCCGGAGAGCTGTGGGGGTTTTGTGTTGCTGGATCCGCTCGACGCTTATTTCGGCGCGCTGGCACCCTGTGAAACAGCCGGGGAGCTGTGGGGTTCTTGTGTCACTGGATCCGCTTGACGCTTATTTCGGCGCGCTGGCACCCTGTGAACCAGCCGGAGAGCTGTGGGGGTTTTGTGTTGCTGGATCCGCTCGACGCTTATTTCGGCGCGCTGGCACCTTGTGAACCAGACGGAGAGCTGTGGAGTCCTTGTGTTGCAGGAGCCACTCCAAGTGATTCACTGCTACAGCTGAGGGATTCTCTCTCACGCTCTTTATCCTGAGGTCTCTATCTATGGCAAAGTCTGAGTCGTATTATGGAACCCTCACTATGACGCTAAACACATTGCTTTGAAAGCGCACGATAGCCTACTGAGTCCTGCTCTTGGTGCATCCCCAGAGTAGCAATCCCTATGTCCATATGGACTTCGTATATCTGCTACTATAGGTCCTCCACTCTGAAAACTGACCCAAGAGCGACACTAGCCCTCTGTACCGTGAAACCTTCAGGTCATCTCTTATTTTCTTCTGGGATTTCCACTCTAGTTTACCGTCCCCTAAATTAGACCTCGCTATTTCACCTCTTTGCTATTACAGAAGAGTTGTCTGTTTCTTATAAATTCAGTCTTCCTCTTTTCGATATTGGTAAATATAACTTCAGTTTTCTTTCTTTAAGCTTTATGCGTCACTGCCCGGTCCAGTCACTCACTCTTCCCAGGGTATGCAAAAAGGAAAAAGAATTTATTTTAATAATTGAATTTATCATCATCAGTTAATACCATCTAATGGCAATATAGCTGTCGCGTCTGCCACGAATAAGAAATTTAACAATTTTAAAAAAATAAAGTAAAACAATTCTTTTTGTTTTAATACCCTCCGATGATGATAACTGTGATAGCGAAATGTACATAGGTTGTGTAAATATTTGTAGCATGAGTTTATGTTTGTTTATTAATTACAATTACACTATTGTTATCTATATTGCATTTTTTGGAAACTTCGTTGCATAAACAATTACTTTGACTTTATTAAAAAACACTTTTTTCTCTTGGCAAAAACAAAAAAGATAAGTTATATTTGGACCCTACAATGTACAATTAATTTAATTGTATCTTTATTTAGAAACAGAAGCTGCTCTGAAAACTTTAAATAATGTAACCGTTCTGCAGACATTGAGAGCGATAAAGTCTCCTGTTACTTAGGTACTACCCGCTCTCATTTATCAAACATTTGCATTGTAAAGTCCTAAACAGGTGGCGCAACTAAACTATAATTGTATTTGTAGTTTTTAAAACAATTAAAAAGTGAGTGAACGTTGATTATTCTAATTGCTTTAAACTTCTTAAATTGTGTTTAAGTGCAAAACACGTAAACCTAATAAGTGTCCATTAAAGCTAAAAAAACAGCTTCCTTAATTATATTAGCTTTTATTTTGCTATGACGATAATAGTCTTTAGTCTTTGGATGTAATTATTAAACATTTATTACTTCGGTAATTATAAAAAAATCATTGTTATTTATAAATTAATAAGTTATTTGTAAGTTATAAATGTGTAAAATACAAACATTTTAAGTAAGGGAAAAACTCTTCATATGAAAGTAATATTTCGATCTGCTTTCTTACTTGAGTAGGAAAAATAATAAATATTTTCATGTTACAATAAACTTTAAAAATATTAAATATTTTTATATATTTTATATATATTTTTAATATTGTACATATTACAAAATAAACCTGTTTAGGGGAATATCTGTTCTAACTGGATTTACAGTACAAAAAAGTCTGTTATAAAAGATATTTTTATAATAAAATAGGTTGTGACACTCAAGGGAGCGTCAAAAAAAGGAAAAACTTTTAAAAAAACGTTTACAGAAATTTTGAATTGAGAATAAACGTTTAATTTGTATTTTGTGAAATTACCTAAACATTTGCACTAAGTATGTATTCATCTAAAATATTGAAATGAAAATAAATAACTTTTTATTAACGTTTTAATGAATTATTCGTATTGAGATTTATCTCAACACAACATATTCCCTAATAATGTTCAGTATGTAATGTTACATAACCTACGTGATACCTGTTGTTATACATCATAACGTATCACATGATATGCTTATATGCTTGAGGACACTTATAGCGTAAAGTGATGGAATTTATAGTTATGCTATTATTCTGACGCGAAATAGTACGTTTATGTACTTTAAATAAGTGTTTTTAGGCGCCGCTATTGACTTTTTCAATTCTTCAATTTGGTTGTATTACACCCATAATGACTCTAACGTCATGTACTGACCTGACATTCAGATTACCAACTCATTATACCCAAGGTTATATGGCAAACTTTACACTGCGGCTGTCCATTACTAAGACAATGCGTAACTCCAAAGTAAGCCATCTTCCACGAACTGAGTCGACTTTAGGGTTTAAAGGGCATTTCGAGAAGCATAATACTTTCGCAGTGAGAATAAAAGTTAATATTTTATGAAAGCGAGAGAGTAATGTTCAGGATGAAGAATCTCCGGACAAGGCCGTTAAAGCTGTTTAATGTAGTCACGTAGCGCCCCCCCCCCCCTTAACCAGCCGCCGCTTCATAATCTCGTGTTCACTTTAGGGTAGTTTTCTCTCTCTTTAGGCACAAATATGCTACTGGAATGTAAAAGTTTATTGTAGGATATTAAAATAGAAATGGAATTCATAATATTATTACACTTGCCAGCTTGGTTTTATTTAGTACAATCTAAACTCATTTAAATAATTTTATTTTACTATCCATGTTTATTTGATCACTCGAGGTAACTATTGAATAAATCATAAGACGGTTGATTTAGAGTTGAAAGTTTATTTTCTTAGTGCAACGTTTCGACAAATTTAAGCAATGTTATCAAAAGAGGTAAAAACAGTAATGATAGATGACGTGTGGACAATGTAAAATTAACTGGCTGGAATGTGATGCTCCTTAGCCAGGCCTTACACTGGATAAAGCACAGTGTGGCGAGGCACGGCGCGTCGATTTGCCTTGAGGCGCCTTAAGCGAAGTGATTTGCATGGGGTTTGAATGGAGCTGCCACACACTGCGGCGAGGCAGTGCCTTAACTTCCTCTTCAATTTTTATCCGTCGGGCAAAAGGAATTAGACAAATTGTTCCGCTGATGCGCGGGGATAGCGTTGATAAAAATTTTGTACTCTTGGGATAAATTTTATTGTAAATAAAAATTATTTATCAGTTAAAGTGTTAGCGAACAAGCAACAGTTTACAATAGATTGTTATTCAGTCCAATCTATTAGCTCACACTCTCCTAATATATATATATATATATATATATATATATATATATATATATATATATATATATATATATATATATATATTGCAATATGTATTCTTGTGTATTAATAAAGAACTAAGTCAAAATACAAATACAAGAATTATAATTGAATTTACAATTCAATTGTAAATTCAATTATAATTCTTGTATTTGTATTTTGACTTAGTACTTTATATATATATATATATATATATATATATATATATATATATATATATATATATATATATATATATATATATATATATTGTACACATTTTCAATCGTTAAAATACGTTATTATTTATCGAATCAAGTTGAAATATATTTTTTTAACCTGTTGGGGATGACAATTGATGTTATTACAGTTTATTAAAATATTTATTCATTTCTAGTTGAAATTGCTCTAAAGTTATTGAATCCGAAAGAAATAAAAAGGCTGACGACAACACACTTCAGTGTGACCGCTGACTGAACATAAAACACACAGAAAAATCTGCTTCAAATTGGCCATATCGATGAGATGTTTATTTTTCTGCATTTTTAGTCTATTGTATGGCTATTGTGGGAGTTCGGACAGCGTGAAAATTTATAGGTTAGGTTGAGTTATTTAGTATTAAAGGTAGAGATGTCCTAACATTTTTAATGACATGAATATAAAATGCGTTCTAACCACATTTATATACAATTTGTTCATAGTTTTAGGCTTATTCCTATGTTACAATGAACATATTGAAAAGAACCACAACACCACACAAAATAATAATAATAATAATAACAAATAAAACAAGTTACTTAAGATTAAGGCCTTATGGGTTTAATCTTAAGTAACTTGTTTTATTTGTTATTTTGTATTATTGTTGTGGTATTGCGGTTCTTTCCAATATTTTCATTGTAATATATTGTACCAATTTCTTCATATTGTGTATTATTCCTATGTATCACGGAATTGTGTTATTTTTTTGTATTTTGAGATCATAGTCCAGCCAATCTCGTTTAAAAGTGAATTACATGTCACATAATAATAAGATGGATAAGTACTCATCCTCTCGTGTTTTCCTTGAATATCGTGAAAGGTTTGGGGATAAATTTGATTTTTGGAAATTTTATTATAATGAGTCCAACTAGATCAAGAGGACTTATTCTAAAGTTGCCCATATTACCTTGCAAAATTATAATATTAATATTAAATTGAGTTGAATAAATTATGTAGTACTTATAAGTCGTTGTTATATATATGCAATACTTTAAAGAATTACTTAAAGTTTGTTTGTATGGTTGAACGTTTGTTGTTCTATTGCTTTATGTATGGGTTTATATTATTTTGTTTGTGTGTTTTTGTGTATATTGTTGTTCTCTCAGTTTTGCTACTGTTTTTATTTATATATTAGACGAATTTATGACTCTAACCACGTTTATGTGTTATCTTATTAAGATTTTGAATGAAATTTAATTGATTTTTTTTAAACTCTCAAATATCTGTTATGAGTGACCTTGTATTTTGTATGCGTATTTAAAATGCATTGTAATATGGTTTTGTAGCCCGATAAGGCCAATAAACTAGTTGTCGAAATGTTGCACTAAATAAATAAAATTCTCACTAGATATTCAACCGGGTTATCACTTATTCGATTCCATCTTACCTTTCTTGTATTTTCTACTGAATTATTCTTATTGGTTTTACTTTAAAAAAAAATAAAAACTATAATAAATAATTCAGAAAATCATCAAAAAGAAAATTTAAATTCATTTATTTTCATTTTAGTAGCATTAATATACGCTTAAAAGGTATACATATCTTGTATTATTAGGGATTACAAAAACTAAAATTCTCTTGTACATGTGCTAAATAATATCTGTAATTAATTGGCAAAATATACAGAAATTTTATTTATTCTTCTACGTTTTACATGCATTGAATGAATTCACATAAATTGAGTATATTTTCCTGCCTTTTCTAACATTAAAATATTTTTCTATGTTAACTCGTTTCGGAATAACAACATCCTCAAAGCTTTATTGGTACTCTGGAGAAACTTATTAGTACTCGAAACATTAAAAATTCTGAGAAAAAAGTTATTCTGAAACGTGTCAAAGAAAACCAATTCTTGTAGTGTTAGGAAACGCAGAAAATATACTCAAATGTATACAAATATTCCTAACCATTAAATTATAATGAGTATAATAAGAACTTCCCCCCTCGTGGACACTCACCTTGACGTGGTGAGGGGGCTTAAACTTGGAATTCCATTAGCTTAAGCAAACCCAAATGAACTAAGAGGTGTCCACAGAAGCTGCATAAGACCACTGCAGCCCCCTAATACATACACAAATATGGCAGAATGAATCAGAGAGTAAAACATTCCGGAGTATTAGTCCCCCAATCGGATCTCCGGGTGGGGACTGCTTTCTGTTATAATAAGCAAAGAAATAATCATCCTGATCGTCTTAAAGTAAACATCTGGAATATCAAGGACGAGCACATTGAATGTGTAAGAGAATTATATGGAATAGATAGAAATATTATTATGAGAAATCGAGGAGTGGGAAAAAACAAAAGAATCGAATTATGGTGTCATAGCAGAAAGCAGGCAGTAGAAATGAATATCCAAATGAAGAAAAAGTCAAAAGATGAGAAGATGAAACAACATATATCATTGGGTACAAACTTTAATGAACGTGAGAGAAAAACAAAACACCTGCATAATTCACACATTAAATATCAATCTCAGAAATTTTTGCACTGGAATGCCCGCTCCTTGATGAATAAAATAGAAGAGTTGAAACAAGAATTGGATTTGAGTAATGCTAAGGTTGTATGTGTTCAAGAGGCATGGTTGCCTGTAGACGAAAAGCGGCATCCTCGTTTCAAGAATTTTAATATTTTTAACAATTCACGAGCAAATGGCAGAGGTGGTGGTGTCATAACTTTGATACATAAATCTATAGTTGTTAGAAGTCATCAATCTATCACCACCACAAATATGGAAGCACTTAGCTGTGACATAACTATTAACCAAGATGTTAATATAAGAGTAGTCAACGTATATATTCCTAATCAATTAGTAACTGATGAGGAACTTCAAAAATTACTGATTTCAGATAAATGTCTCCTTATCATGGGTGATTTTAATGCTAGACATGGCTCTTGGAATAAAGGAGATGACAACAGGAATGGCCTAATAGTTTACGAATGGATTGTGAACTCCAATTTGGTACTTGTAAACAAAAACAAGGAACCAACATACCAGTCACCAAGTACAGGATCATTGAGTACATTGGACCTTACCCTGTCTTCTCCAGATCTGTTAGACATAATCAGTAATTGGTATGTGGGTAAAGATCTAATTAGTGACCACTTCCCAGTATATTTTAATATCGACAGTAAAGAGGGAAATGTTAATGCACATAGAATTATTACTACGCAACATAAAATAAAAGATGCAAATTGGTCCCTATTTAGACATCTTACTAATAACACAGTAAACTGCACAGAAAGTAATACAGAAAACATTGTACAGAAACTAATGATTGCTGCCTCGGAAAGTATCCCTAGCATTAAGGTAAATAAAATTAAACAAAAGCCTAGTAACATTTGGTGGAATAAGAGAATATCCCTCCTTAGATTAGAAAGACAAAAAGCCAGAAAAA
This sequence comes from Prosapia bicincta, assembly GCA_036971475.1. Taxonomy (NCBI): domain Eukaryota; kingdom Metazoa; phylum Arthropoda; class Insecta; order Hemiptera; family Cercopidae; genus Prosapia; species Prosapia bicincta. Next base: position 897,514 of record JBAIZL010000059.1, read on the forward strand.
TGTGGAAGAAATTTAGAGCACCCGAAAATAGAAGCAAATACAACCAGGCATCGGCTAAATGTAAGAGAGCTATAAAAGAGGATAAAAGGACCTCTTGGCATGACTTCATAGGTAGCATCAATTCAAACAAACCTTACTCAGCTGTATCGAAAAGATTTAAAGCAATTTAGGAAAAACCTGATAATAAAATCTATCAGATCACAAATCCGGATGGGATCATAACTACTAATGATAATGACATTGCTAATGTATTCAACAAATTATATGTCAAAAAGTCAGGTATTGAGGAAAATTGGCCGACTCATCTGAAGAATGAGAAAAAGAGCTTTCTTACAACTTTGAATGAAGCAATTTCCCAAACAGATATCTGTGATAACCTTTCACAGAAACTGAAATGAAGGCTGCAGTAGCACAATTGAAGTCATCTACGCCAGGAGAAGATAACATTCATAATTTAATGTTACAGCATTGTTCTGAGTCATTTATGGAAGATATAAGATGCAATTTTACACAAATCTGGGAGACAGGTAACATACCACAAAAATGGAAACAGGCTATAATTATTCCACTTGTAAAACCAGGAAAATATCCTGAACTTGCTTCTTCTTACAGGCCTATAGCCTTGACATCATGTCTCGGTAAACTTTTGGAGAGACTGGTTAATAACCGCTTAACTTGGAGGCTTGAAAATTATAACCTGCTGGGTTCATGTCTTTTCGGGTTCAGACCTAAACGAAGCACCTATGATGCTTTACTAAACTTTACAGAAAGTATATATACCGGATTCTCAAACAAAATGTGTACATCAGCGGTGTTCATCGATTTCGAAGCAGCCTTTGATAGGGTCTCACGCATATCTATTATTTCGCAGTGTATGGAAATCGGTTTAAAAGGGAGGATATTGAAATACATTGTAGACTTCCTTAAGGATAAGAAAATTAAAACTAAGATCAATGATACCTACTCTGAAGAAGAATGTACTCTAAACAGAATACCACAGGGGTCAGTCATTAGTCCTACTCTTTTTAACATAATGATGCAAAATTTAGGGAATATAGACCTTCCAGGCATCGGCATGGCTATTTTTGCAGATGATGTCACTATCTGGGCCACTGATAAAGACCCAACTGCTTCTACTCACCAACTGGAAAAGGCACTTAACAAAATCTCTGAGTGGTCTGAAAAATGTTGACTAACCATTTCAATATCAAAAACTGAAGTATGCTTCTTCTCCAGGCGATACTTGCACACAAACTATAAACCAGTTATAAACTTAAATGGAAACGTACTGCAGCATAACCCAAATCCTTTACTTCTGGGTATTAAACTGGATCCAAAACTGCTGTGGAAAGAACATGTCCATTTCATAGCGGACAAATGTGCAAATAGAATAAAATTGTTGAAAGTTATAGCCAACAGGGCATGGGGAGCAGATACATATATATTAAGGAATTTTTATTTGTCCTTTGTAAGATCAAAAATCATGTATTGTTGTGAAGTTTGGGGTGGAACAGCTGAAACTCATATTCGAAAATTACAAATATTACAGAACTCATCTCTGAGGATTTGTTTGGGTTGTCCAAAAACCACAAGTATACAGTCTATGGAAATTGAACTGTCAGTCATGCCCTTTGACTTATATATAAAAAACAGAATGTGGAAGAAACATTTTCAGATGAAAGCAATTTCGCTTAACACTCTATCTAACATTGCATTGGTAACTAACATCCGACAGTCACTGTTCTACCATCATAACAAACCCTGCGAATCATTAAACACAATGGAATCAGGAAAAATTCCAGTTGTTTTGGAACAACAACCCTGGCTTCGAATCCCAATAAAAACCAATCTTGAAATGCCTGGTTCACTCACAAAAGAAGATTCACCTCACCTACTAAAATCTGTCGCTATGGAATTGATAAACACCACAAATAACAACTTTGTAAAAATCTACACAGATGGTTCCGTTGATAAAGAGAACCATAGGGGAGGTGCAGCTTTTCATTGTCCAGAATTAAACGAGGATTACTATGTGCCCTGCGATTCCTCTTCAAGCATGAATGCTGAATTGATGGCCTTAAATACTCCTTTGGTTTTTAGCAATACTATGGATGCACAGAACATCTGCATTCTCACCGATTCCAGGTCGGCCCTTCAAGCCCTTCAAGTACAGCACACTACAGACTACCATTTTCGAACATCTGAAATAACTAAATTGTTAAAAAACTTAGAACAGAAAAATATTGTATTTCAATGGATCCCCAGTCATTGTGGTGTTCCTGGAAATAAGGAAGCTGACAGATCTGCCAAGGAGTCTTGCAACTTGTTTCCATCTCCTGAAAGTTGTAACTCCTTAACTAATTGCAAAGAGGCTGTTGATAAAGAATCTCACATCTGTTGGAGAAAGAAATGGAGAGAACGCAATACTGGGCGCGAATATTATTCATTACAAAAACAACCTAATGATCCAAAGATCTTCAAGTCATT